>CABFOQ010054126.1:4156-20874 GCA_900660455.1 Gephyroberyx darwinii
TATCACCCCACGCACATGCAGGTCAGGGGGCAGAGCGCAGCCATTGACCGGCGCGCCTGGAGCAGTTTTGGGGTTAAGTGTCTTGCTCAAGGGCACTTCGGCAGTGTTGGTGGGCACCGTAGCTGTGACACCAGTCATTTTTCAATCACCAGCTCACAGCTGGAATACACCCTCCTGGTGGTGCCGGGGATCGAACCAACGACCCTCCGGTGCTAGGTCGACCTCTCTAACCTATAGGCCAACCTGCCGCCCCGGGAGTTTGCACTTTGGTGTCTTGTTTTACAATAGGTAGAGCAATAAATATTTTTAATAAAGCACCATATCTGACCCATACAAAAAAAATGATTAATTAATTTTATTTGATAAAGAAACAGAGACATTCAGATTGAAAGATGATGAGGCATTTATTTTATTAAAAATCTAAATTTGAGAGAGCGGTGCCAGCTAATGACATTATCTCATTAGATTAATCAGTGGTCCACAATTTTTCTGCTTCAGCACTAGTATGGCTTTTGGATCCCAAAATCCCACACTGGTCAGGCCCTTTTCCTTTTGATGTGAATGGTGGTGTCCTTTCAGTCAACCACCCACAAAAGGTACCATCTTTTGGTTTGGTGATTTCTAAGAGTAAATGTAAAGAGTATCACTTCATTCAACATTAGATTGTGGAATGGAATATTTTTCCATCTCCTCTCTCCGCTGTGGTTTTCAGTGTAGGTAGGTCAGCAAACTGTCCAGCCTAGAATGTATTTACTCTCTGTTATATTGGTGATAAGAGAGCCAGAGGTGACCCAACCTACACCGGCACGGAGGAAAATCTACCCTAAAACAGAAGTCACACTAGTCCTGCGATCCTAGTCGGGGCAGTCTCTGAGATTGTGGAGGAATTTGTGGACGTGCTGTCGGTTGACTTCTTAACTGAAACCACTACATAAAGCTGCACTGGAAACGTTATCTCCATGTGCAGGAATTCTCAGCAGCTTCGGGTTTCTGTCTCTTGGTGACATTGCGGATCGGAACGCCGCCTCTTTTATTTTAGCTTCAGGAGAAAGCTGTTGAATCCCAAGCTCAAGGTCAACACAGAGGAACACAAAATGGAAAATTCAAACAGCTTTGGAAAGTGTTTTGAACATTTTAGTTCATTTTCGTTTTTTTTAGGTTTATTTCTGCAGGAGGTTTACTGAGAACACTTGTTAGTTAGTTAGTTGGTGAGGAGTTGAGTTGTTGAGGGAGGCGAGTGTGTTATTCAGTATGGAGAAAGACAGGAAAGAGGAAAGATGGGGTGAAAAGACACAGGTAGTGGACGTGGCTGTAAAAAGTGTGTGTGGGGGGGGACATTTAGTCTAGTTTATTACATTCATGATTGAAAGTTGAAGTTGAAAATGCAATTATAGAAAATTTAGAAATTTTGAGTTTTTACCATGCAATTTAATCAAAATTAGCCTTTCTTAGCTGAAATAAAGGATCTATGTTTTATATGTTTTTAGAGGAAATTGTTTATGCAGTAAAATTAAAATAGAAATTAGAAAACCAGTGGAGGATTTAGGGGGGCTATAAACTAAAATGCACAATATCTGAAAGGCCTGGCTGCAAAAGAAGTAAAAAACCCCAGAGTAATGGATGAGCATTTTATAGCTTTTATAAAACACTGCATAATACGAAAGATACAGTTGCATAAGATAAGAGTTTTAAAAGGAGGCATACGTATTTGGGTTGGAGTTGTAAACGAACAAAAGTTAATATTCAACATTTAATTACACATATGTGTTACTATGGATCAGAAAGGAAAATGCTGTGGCTCTGAATCTGGCGGTCAAAAGAAACAAAAATAACAGGATTTTTACTGTCTGACAGTGTTGACACAAACCAAGTAATGACATAAAAACATGGATTTTTGTGGTATAATCAGGAGGTTACAACCAAACATTGCTTGCTCTATAAACATATCTGATTAGATTTCCTAACATGTTAAATTAAATTTTTTCAAAGTTTCAAAGTTCTCAAGAATCAGTGGTATACAGTAGAGCGAGACGGGAATTTTGCCATCTGCTGCACAAATTGTCTTCAATTGCACTGCCATTTTGGGCCAACCTTGCTAATATTAATTAGTACCTGGTATTTACAGACTTTTCATGCTATATATTAATAATATAATATATAATAATAATATTTTTGATTGGGTTGTTAACAGTCGACCATGTTGCTATTCAGGGCTCGAGGTATGATTGCAGCACAAATCAATTGGATTGGATTACTATTGTTGTTTAACATAACTTGTATGTTGTTTTCATGTTGACTTTCTGTGCCTCCCTCCTGTCTACTGTTGGGTAATGCCAGTATTGGTCCAGTGGATTTGTACAGATCAGGAGGAGTGATGGGAAATCCAGAAAGCCTATTAGTGCTACGCTGCTATTAATACACACACACACACACACACACACATACACACTTGCAGGTCCAGACACTTGTTGGCACACATTGCCAGTCAATGACCCCACACATGACCACAGGCCTACCTGCACATGCAAAGCGAGGCCAAACGCATAAACGGCATTATGGCCTAGCTTGTTGTAAGTAAAGCAGTTTAATCCAAACAACCTGAAATGTAAAACACATCACTTCCTGTCTCCAGAGGATTTCTCCCAGGAAAGACCTATCTGACACTGGGTGTTTAGAAAAGCAAATGTAAAATATTTCATGAATTGGCTAGAGGTTGGATCACTATTGTGTTATATCAATTGGTGAGATCACATGTCCCTGTCCACCTCATTAACGATGAATATTGTCGACCAATCAGAGCATTCATTAAAGCCAGGGTATAGTTGATGTCATTTTGCAGCAGGAAGTACATTGGATTTCTTAAAATAATTTCCACAACACTGTGTTTTATTTTGGGTAATTTAGAATGAACAATACCATGAAGTTAGCGATTCTCGTTGCACTAAGGATCTTGAGGATAGTTGTAATTTTACGGCTTTATCACACAAATTAGGTTGTTTTCTTTCCTTATATTATTCCGGTTGATATTGGAAAGATGTCCTAACCATGTCAGTGTATCTGCATAACTACAACTGTATGGTATCCCACTGTATAGCTATAGTTGCACATAACTATGATTTAAAAACCTCCATCTGCTGCCAAGGAGAAGTAATCATGTCAATCATTAATCTTTTTTTCCTGTTAGATAGGACTACATCTACAGGATTAGTGAGCTGTTCAATCACGTTTAGCTGCACCATGCAAGAGCCAGATGCTCTGTTGCATGTCAATACAGTATGTACATGTTCTTTGATGTGTGTTTCATATGGGACTGATGCTAGGGCAATCATAAATACATGCAGAAAGACATACCGTGACATTTTGAATTGAATTTTTTTTTTCATGTCACATAATGGGATATTGATTTAAGTTTGATAATGTATGATGCAATAACTTTATTATGTACACCTAGTACCCGGGTAGGACCCCCTTTTGCCTCCAGAACAGCCCGAATTCTTGGCTTCATGCTTTTGTGGTACTCAATAATATAGTTAATATAGTTTTCTAATGACCTTATTGTACTTTATGGTATATTGAAATCATATAGTAACACTATAATATCCCTATAGATACTTGAAATGTGTCTCACTATAAATGGTATTTCTATAATATTCCTATAGGGATTTGTTTTTGTGGTACACAATGGTTTCCCATAATATTCTTTTATTGACCAAGAGAATGTCTTTTGTTACTCAGTAGTGAGTTTATAGTGATCGTATTGTACTTTTTAATATCCTATAGTATTCCTATAGTATTCTTATAGGGACCAAGAGAACATCTGTTCATCCTGACTTTTGACCTGCACTGGCACCTTTTTATTTATGGAATAGACTTCACCCACCGTTTAGGCTTGCATTCTGCTTTAAATTCTTAGTATACATCACAATAAGTAGTAGCAGTGATGATGTAAGTTATGTGAGCATAGTGGCTTTTAAGGATATATATATTTGTTGCTGTTTGGCTTATGATGATCACCCACTGGAGGTCAGGGTTTACCTACCTTTAAAACAAAGCAAAGCAAAGAGAGGAGAGAGAGAAAGAGACTAGGAGACTAGGTTAGCTTTTCTCTCATGGTAAGTCCACTCTGGTTTGTATTTTTTCCAGGTACAGCACCGGATCACAGGGCAGGTGATGGCACTGAAAATGAACACGCTGGCAAGCAACAAGGCGAACATGCTGCGAGAAGTACAGCTGATGAACAGGCTTTGCCACCCCAATATACTCAGGTGTGTATGGTGCACGCTGTTGTGCATGGACATTCACACACACGCGCACGCACACATAGATATGCATGTCTGAACACACAGCTCCACCATACCATAGACCCAGGAATCTAAAACCTTTGATATCTTTGCCCTATTGTCTTATATGGGGCTTTATCTAAAAAATAAATAAATCTAATATTGTGCAGTCAGTGTGATCCATCTCTGATATGATGGAGGATCCTCCCTGACCACAGATAGTCAATATGTTTTATTATTATTATTTTTATATCAGATGTCTGACCAGAGAAATCATTCCAGTGTTGTGGGAGGATTTTAGTGTCCCATGATGGTCTAAAAGCTGTTGCCTGACAAGAATAAAATTCTGGGGAAAACACTGAATACTTATATTAACCCAGTTGTACCCTAGATTAGACAAGATGAAGCTTAAATGATTGGGTTGCTGCAGCAGTAAAAATATGAATTTAGCAAATTGGGCCTATTTAAGAATATACAACTAACAATTGTACTGTTGAGACTGGAGAACAGCAGTAGGATGGATGATAGGTGGATAAAACCTGGACTTTCCAATGGTTGAGCTGATTTAGTAACATGTCTCTCCTCTCCTCAGGTTTCTAGGGGTATGTGTCCACGAGGGTCAACTCCACGCCCTGACGGAGGTAAAAAATAAAAAATAAAAAATCACTTTATTTCCTCCTTTTTACTCCGTTTCCGCCTATCTCTAGCACACTACCTCAATTCCTTTTCTCCATCCCTCTAACCTTATCCTTCCTGTTTCTCTGTTGCAGGTTATCCTTAAGACATCTTAAAATAAGTTATTTTAAATTAAAGGCCTTAAAATTATTAGACTGTCTCAAATCCAGTTAGTAGAAGTCCTAGTTTTAATTTTTTGTCCACTCTTACAATCTGCATCCTGTCTGCTTTACTAAACACCGTTGGACTTCATGTCCCCTAACAATCAATTCGTTGGCGCCCTTTTTCTTAGGTTGCCCAATTATAGTTTCACAACTTTCATTAGCCATCTGGTTGGTTTCATCTGCTTTGTCGCTTTTTATTTTGTTTATTAAATTGGGCGTCAATTAAATTCCAGGTAGCATTAAGGGTGAATCCCAATTCTCCCCTTTGCCCTCGCCCTTAGCCCTAACCCTCCGTTTTGCGCGTTCACAAGTAGAGGTAGGGTGTCCCAATTCTAGTTGGGAGCCAGGGGTAGGGCGAAGTGTAAGGGCTACATGGCCCTCCAAAGGGAGATTTTTCAGAGGCACACTTCAAACCGAGGGTTATGAGAAATCTCCGACAATCATCGGCAAGATGGTGGCGAACGCTGCACAAGCAACAAAAGGAAACCACAAATGTAGTATTTTCTTCATTAATAAAGATTTTAAAAATATTATAACCGTTGTATTATCTCAGTTTAATGTTGTCTCAGTGTATTATAGACATTTTCTTTATAACAAGAATAAAAAAAATCGCTAGTATGCCGATCGTTACATTATGTTTAGGCTGATTTATGCATGACAGTCTCATATTTTGACTTTTTTCCATGTCGCATTTCTCCCGTTTGATGGCATATGACTCCCGAAATATAACTAAAGTCCAGCAGCGAAGTTGCTGCACTTGTTACCGCTCCTCTAATATCAGTGCAGACCGGCAGGGTAGGAGCACAGAGCTATTCTGTCATGAAGTGGTAATGAAGCATGTTCTTTTTTATTTCGATCGATTGATAGCGTGAAACTTATAAATTGTGAACGAATTGCGAGCGTCCATGCTTTTCTATCTCCGTCATTGTGATAATACTATTATTGCCATTATTGCCATTTTTTGCCATTTGTTTTAGGATATTTCTTGTACAAGCCTGTTGACCAAAGTTGTTTATTGTATTGTGATGCATGCCCCTATCTTGTCTTGTACTGCTGCAAACTGCAAGTTCCCCTCGGGGACAATAAAGAGTCATCTATCTATCTATCTATCTATAGTAATGTCCGCCAACAAACTCGTCGTGTCTGTTTATGTAAACGACGACGACATGATGACATATCAGGGTCTTGAAGGTTTGTCCCAATTCTTAGGGGAAGACTACCCCTGTAACTCCGTTCCGAGGGGCAAGGCGAAAAGTGAGGGGCACTCGAAAACGAGGGGGAGGGGTACAAATTGAGAATTGGGATTCGGCCTAAATCGTCTTAATCCTCTCATCCTCTCCTGACCATCTCAGTTCTCTCTCAATCGTAGTTTCTCTCAGTTAACTCATATTGTATGCTTACTCTTGCTTTTCTCTCTCAACTATTTGGCTGTTCCACCTCCCTCTCTCCCTCTGTCCCTCTTTCCCTCTCTGTCTTTCTGTTTTCTGTTCTTTATTTCTCCACGTTTTTTCTCATACATACTTCCTATACATGAGAGAGAACTCGTGCAATGCAAGGACATTTGCACAATTTGTATTTCCTGCAAGTGCAGGGAACTTTGTCTATGTTAGCGATATTGCTGCTTGCAAGCAGAAATCTATACTTGAACGCTCACCTGATGGAACGAGCGAAGTTCATTGTGCTCTCCAACCCCTTTTTCTCTACTCAAGCTTTATTTAGTTTCAACAGTCAGGGGCGAGTCCAGCACTGGACACATTGTGTCCATAAATGTCATTAACTTTGCTGTCACTGTGCTTGCTTGAAGCACCCAGAACTTCTCACCTGTTCTTGCAGGTTTTGTCATGGAATTGCCACCATAGTCTTTTTTATAAATAAAAAATGGATCTTGTCCAGTCAGTGTTGTCCACCTCTGATATGATGGATAGGATGCAGTTTGATTGATTACATATTGTAGAATTGATCAATACGACACTGGTTGTCTATGGAAAGCCCTTGATCTGAATTTATTCTAATGTGACATTTTGGTCAGATTCCACGCAAGTATGCACGATTGTGTTTTGTTTTTTTTAGTTTGTTTTTTTAAATATTGTAATTATCCATGGTTTTAATGGAGGCTTTTCAGGGTTTTCCACCAATCAACACTTAAATCAATCATCAATTCTCGGGGAAAACACTAGTACTTGGATTTTTGAAATGTGAATATTGTATTCAGTCAGTTTTTCCTCAACTTTTGTTTTCCCTCACACAGGACCAAAATATTTTAGTATTGGTATCAGCCTTCAAAAACCCAGTCCAACTGCACATAGATCGTTATATCTTTTGGGAGATGGTGGTAGCCATGGCAACACCATAAGACAAGTCAGATAGCTGACAGTAGCGATTATGTTAGTATTTTGCAAAAAGCAATAAATGATAAATGTGTTTTTGGGTCTGCCTCTGACTGTTGTGCATTTGCTGTGTATTGCACACATGAATAAATCATTCAAGTGTGTGTGTGTACATTTTGATGGCATCACGGTGTCAGCGTTTTTAAAACTAGTTTAATATCATTTGATGGATGTTGTGGGCAGATTTCCCTAGTATCTATTCAGCAGTGTAGCACATCAGCTAAAGCCCCATCGATTCTTGAAGAATCTGATTCATAAAAAGGGTACATCTATCTTTTATTGTTCTGTATGAATCTGTGATTCACATGTGTGCTTGCATGTGTCTTTCCAAATTCTTTACCATTGATCTTCTCTTTCACTCTCTTTTTCTCACTGTAGTATATAAATGGTGGCAACCTGGAGCAATTGTTGGACAGTGATCTGTACCTGTCGTGGGGAGTCAGGCTGGGTCTATCTCTGGATATTGCCAGAGGGCTGCAGTACCTCCACAGCAAGGGGATATTCCACAGAGACCTCACCTCCAAGGTACAGCATACAGTATCGTACACACAGTGCTTACACATGTATATCACCACTGCCACGTCAAAACCTTGTTAACTCCAGTTTTGGTGATTTTCAAGTTTTTTGTTAATTTGAAGGTTTAGATAATCCTTAACAAGAATAGACTGTATTGTGACAGGACTTTAAGCACTGTCACCACCAACAGATGGACTTTGATTTTAAATAGTCATGATCGAAGGTTTGTGAATTGTGCAATTATACATTTTTTGAGTTTTTACCATGCAATCCTCATTTAATCAAAATGAGCCTTTTCTTTACTGAAATGAAGATCTATATTTACCAATTTCATGTTTTTAGAGGAAATTAGTGCAGTTGCAAAAATAAGTGAACCTGCTCTTGCATAAGTTAAATCAAGTTGGTAGGTACAGTCAGGTGGGTAAATAACTGTGCATGAAGTGAACCAATCAAAGGTCAGATCTTTGTGGAGGAGTTTGTGTGACACTCCCATAAATTCAGGTGAGAAACCTGGTCAGTTTGGTGTTACCCATGCAGGTGAAAGAAAAACACTCTGCTGTGATCTAAGGAGACCCCAGAAGACCTCAGGGAATGAGTAGTGAGTTGAATCAGTTTGGGAAGGTTAGAAAGTCATATCAAAAACACGTGGGCTCCATCAATCCACTATCCACCGTGAGAAATAATATTTTGGGAAATTGCCTCATTGGTCAACTTAACTTTTACATGTTACAATAGGAGTAGCACCAAATCAGCGTGTCTCTGTTAGATACCTCTGTCTTGTGGACATGCTAACGTGTTAGCATACAGTACACTTAGTGCCCGTAGGCAATGAGCATTATCTAACGTTAGAAGACAGAAGTCTATGGAGATCAAACAGTGTCTAACAGACACAAAAAATGTCACACAACTCGTGCAGAAAACCAGCTTTGTTTTTACCAAGGTAAATGACCATGGTGTTGTTGTTGGTCATGTTTCTCCAATGGGGTTTGAAAGGGTTTCATAAGACCAAGGGTGGTAGGATTTTCTGAAGGAGCACGGAATCCTTCAGTTGAAATGAAAACCTGAAAATCACCAAAATTGCAGGTTTTCACTGGACAACAGCGATGTGAGTTTTAAGGACTTTGGGGGGTTTTGGACACACACTATATTGTAGTGCTCTCATTGCCTCATTGGTTCTAGATGTAAAACCTCCACCCCCTTAATGTTTCCCTGTGTAGAACTGTCTGGTTCGCTGTGACAACGGTGCGTTCACCGCCGTGGTGGGAGACTTCGGCCTGGCAGAGAAGATCCCTGATTACAGGTCAGTAGGCCAATATACAGAGAAGCTCAGTGCCTTTGCTGCCAAATATCATCAACACAATCACAGCCATATAACAGAACCTTTCATTAAAGACAACTGCGGTGTCTTTGGCATGAAGGTCCATTGTCATTGAAAATATAGTGGGGACACATTGAATATCTATTACAGAAATATGAGCAATACATCTCCAAAACATTTGGGTTATGTACCTATGAACTGAAAATAACAGCCTCAAAACAGGCCTGAGAACTGCTCATATGGGGTAAGAAACACAAGTCAAATTTCTCTACTTGTGATAAGAGTATAGAACCTGTTGCACTGCTTGCCTCATAACTGAGGTCAGTTTTACACACTGTGGCATTCTGTGTAGGGCGTACCATGTGGTTTGATATAAACTATAGTTAGCAGGTGCATTAAACTACCACAAGCAAGATTTCTAGGCATCATGGCAGATGGGCCAGTCTTCTCTGTCACAGCCCCACTTCATCAACTAGACTGATAAGGTGCTTGCATTTTTACATAAACAAAAGTTACACAATGCAGCTTTAAGCAACGTTTTGCCTCAAGGCAGGAAGAGCGTATTTGTTAGTAGGGTTGCCACCTTTTATCAAATGAAAATAAGGAACACGTAACCTACTAGGGGGGTTTGGGGGCAGGTTCCTCCGGGATGAGACTGTAGGAAAACAGCTTTAAAACACTAGTTCTGCTAGCCTGGTCCCAGCCCTCCTGTCTGGAGGAAATGTCCTTCTAGTTGCTTTCTCTGACGTCAATATAGAGGCGAGTAGGCGAGCGGTGATTAGATTGTGCTTTATATGGGTAAATAGCCTTGTGTTTAACAATAACATAAATATTGAAGGCAATTAATCAGTGAAAAACATCAACAACAGCAACATTTATTCCTTTAAGAGTACAGTCTTATTTCCCACCTGTCTTATTTACCCCTCTCTTTTCAGAGCACAACATTTAAAAATAAAACTCCTGAAACCTATTAAGTGTCTGTACAAATGCTATGCAAATAAAGCTAAATTAAATAGAAAACCTATTTAGACTAATCTTTTCTCCTTGTCGCTCTCTTTCTCGTGTAAGAGGCTGCATATTATAAATGTGGTACTTAATATCTGCCGCAATATTTAGATTGCCATTAAAACCCACTGAGACAGGAACATTGTCATTCCCAAGATTAGTTAAGATTGTTTAGTTGTTCAGTATTAATAGTCATAAGTCAATAATCATTATGCTTTTTAATCAAATTGCATCATTGACACAATATGAGTGGCAATAATGTTGCAAATCCTGCAATCGGCCTAAATGTTCAATTGCACCTCCAGTGTGTTTTACTGCAACATTATAATGACAGAGACCCGTAAAATCCTGTTTTTCAGTGTTTTTTTAATTATCTGGTAGACAAAGGACATTTTTTGCTTTCATTCATCACAGAGCATGTAGTAGAAAGCATAGACCTAATTTCAGCCAGCGCAGAATCTTTTTTGTTTAATTATTATTCACAAACCTGCATGTAAGTCAATTTTCAATAGCCTAATTTCCTCTCCTTTTGTGCATACTCACAATAGGGCCTGTGAAACTCATCTAAAACCTTAGTGACCATGATTCCGAGGTAATATAAACAACAAACAAACTAGAAAATGAAGGGTGGAAAATGGAGCAGTTTCTCTTATACCCCTTTCAATACCGTACTAGTGCATGTTGGCCCTTCAATGTGGAAGGATCGACCTACTCATGTCTTACCTGCAAAAAACCACCAAGATCAGGGTTGATGGTAGCATTCAGTAACACTGAATTTACCCTCATGAATGACACATTTGTGTGACCACGTTTTTGTTGCCACTATCGTTCCCAATAACTCAAGTGAATGCACCACCTTGCTTTTGTTCGAAGATGTTATGGAAATGTAAACGAGACCAGAAACCTGATATTGAATGTCTAACTATGTTCTCTAATGGAGTCTGTTTAGAGAACAGTGAAGTAAAGTTATGTTGACTCTTAGGAAGATAATATTGTGGTTTATGCTGCAGCAAAAAAAAAATCTACAACTAGTTATTTATATAGACTGCCAAACAACACATAATAATAAAATGAGTGATTTTTACCATCAGTTGTTGGAACAGCTTCCATAACCTCAATAAACACCACTCAGCATCACATCTCAGCAGTTCAGATATTTCCTTCCTTCCTATTTACCGCTTTGTTGAGTTGTTCATTCACACTCATCTTGCAATTCCGATATTTCCGGCAGCATTCCCACATGAAATCACAAGACACCATGTCTTTTTCTTTGTAGTGATGGTGTGGAGAAGCAGCCTCTGGCCATTGTGGGCTCCCCCTACTGGATGGCCCCAGAAGTGCTGAGAGGAGAGCTTTACGATGAAAAGGTAAAACCTAGCTGGGCTTTACTGGTCTTTGCCCAGTAGACATGAACATCCAGTATGACTCATGAACTCCCATTCATTTTCTCCTTATGCTGGGTGTCAGATATGGATCTGTACTAGGGCTGGACCAATTTATCAGTTAGCTAATACTGTACTTCTGTTAAAAACCAGATATGGTCCAGTCAGTGTCGTCAACCTCTGATAGGATGGATTTGATGCAGTTTGGTTGATGATGTATTTATTGTAGAGCTGATCAATTCTACACAGGTTTTCTATGGGAATGATTACTATTATTATCATCATCAAAGGGTTTCAATATAGAGTTTGGTCTAATTGCTGTTTCAGAGCTTTTCCCACCCTGCCAAGAAGAAAATTCTGGGGGAAACACTGAATACTTGCATTTTTTGGGGATTTGTTTTGGCCTGAAAATGGCCACATTTAAAGATATTGAATATCTGCACAAAATAGTGGCTATCAGCAGCATCAGTCCAAAAATATCAGTGTTGGTAGCAGCCTTAAAAAAAGGCATCTGTGTTGAACTGTATGAATTGGCTTGAGTTAAGTCTAACTTGTACTAGCATGGCCAGAGCTAACGCATCCCCTCCCTCTTTTCTCCCCAGGTGGATGTGTTTGCATATGGTATCATCCTGTGTGAGATCATTGCGAGGATAGAAGCTGATCCCGACTTCTTACCCAGGACGGAGGTAGGAAGCACCGTGTGTGTGTGTGTGTGTATGTGTGTGTGCGTGTGTGTGGTGTAGAAGAGTTAAGGTTTTCACCCTTACTGATCTGAATTTGTCTTTTAGATGATGTATGATATGACAAAGTGCTAATAGGATCACACATAGAAGCATGATGCTATCGCTGTATGTTATACAGCACCGGAGGGTCGTTGGTTCGATCCCCAGCACCACCAGGATTGTGTATTCCAGCTGTGAGCTGGTGATTGAAAAAATGACTGGTGTCACAGCTATGGTGCCCACCCACACTGCCGAAGTACCCTTGAGCAAGGCACTTAACCCCAAAAACTGCTCCAGGCGCACTGTTCAATGGCTGTGCTCTGCCCTCTGACCTGCAAATGCATGTGCATATGTTGTGTGTATATCTAGGCAGGGGTGTGCCGAAAAAGAATTTCACTGCATGTATGTGTATGTGACAAATAAAGTTCATTCATTAACCTGTTTCTTTCTTATATTGGAGAGATTCACAAGATCCTATAGTTTAATGACCCAAACTCTCTAGGATTTGTTGAAAATAAGAACTTTTTGAAGAGCGAACCACTTATAATAACTGGAATACCTGACACACATATCATCTAAGGATTTCTGTGTGTGTGTGTGTGTGTGTGCGTAGGACTTTGGACTGGACGTGGAGGCCTTTGAGAGCATGGTTGGCGACTGTCCACCTGCCTTCTTCAGCCTGGCTGTCACTTGCTGCAACGTGAGTAATATTTGTGCGTGCACGCACACACGCTGTCTCATCTATCACAGTCACAGCCGCTCCGTTCAAAGTTGCAAGTATTGCAATTGCAAGTATTGTTCAAGTTAAAGGTGCTATTTGTATCATTTTTACATATCAATATATCATTGTCAAATTAACAGAGCTACCTTGGTATAATTACCTTAAACCAATAAGACCATGGTGGTGACGACCTCTATCTCTATCTCACCACATTTCACCAAATCGGACTCGGTGACACAGTTTAAGATGCTGTGTAGAGGTTGATAGAGGCTGCCAGTCTTCTCGCCGGTGGTTTTTGTTTACAGTAATTATACTGAAGTCTCAAAATGAATTATGTTGTGATTTATTGATGTCAAAATGCTACACATACTTTTCTCCTTTATGTTTTTTCAGATGAATGCAGTGAGGCGTCCCTCTTTCTCAGACCTCGTCTTCACACTGGAGGGAATGGAGAGAAGAGCAGAGAGAGAGAAGCCCATCTCTCTGGGTAAATTTACCAGATTATTGGTGTAGAAACCTAAATAATTAAAGTACAATTAATACAGCTACTGACACTAGACTACATGGCAAGTTACTTAATCGTGGGTTTTAAATGAATTTGGAAGCTGAAATTTGTAGGAAATGTTCATTTTGATGAAATTTCAACAAATTTCTTTTGCATTGCCATCTAAAACAAGTGCCTTAGACTGGGAAAACAATTGACTCTGGACGAGTCTTGCCATCCTGCTGTAGTTTGAGCTGGTCAACCAATCAAATCTGAACAGAGCCTGGCAATAGCCCTCAAGAACTGAGCACCAAAGAAGGAAGAAAATACAGGAATTGTGGAAAGACAAAAATGCTCCATCTGAATGTCTGTTCTGGCTGTATGTTGTAGTAGCACAAGAGTTTGAAGGTAGCGTGACTTAAGGTAGTTTGCAATCCCCAAATCATACTGGTAACCAAGCGTGTCGCCTCCATGACGCAAGAGAAAAACTCTTAAAATCTTGTTAATTAAGTGTGTGATGTCCAGTCCTTTCGGTATCTTTCCGTCGAGTGGTGTGTCTCCAGTTTTTGTAGGTCTTGAAGTTGTTTGGTAGGCTGTTTCACTTTACTTGAGCACCGTAGTCGGTATCATGTCGATAACATGTCCTCTAAAGCCTCCTCTTTCTTTCTCCCTTCTTCCTACCCTCAGAACCAGTGGCGGTAGAAGTCAGTCCCTACCGACGCCGCAGCTCTCCCTGTCGTCCCGGTGACTGCATCCAACAACGGTTGTCAAGGAGCCAGTCGGACATGTTGCCCCCTGCGACCCTGACCCCTACCCTTCTCGGAACCCCTGCGCGGGTCAACCCCTTCTCTCTTAGACAGGATCTGAATGGAGGGCGGTGTAAACTCTTAGACACGCCCAGCAAGTCTGTCATCTCCTTGACCTTCACCCTCCCGGCTCCTTTTGACCCTTGTGCCTACCCCCACCTCCTTAGAGGGACCCCGGGGACCAGAGCTCCCCCGAGGAGGTGTCAGTCGCTCCCCTGTACCCCAGAGCTTGGCCGGACTTTGGCCTTGCTAAGAGACACGGATGGAAAGGAGAAGGAGGAGGTGGTGGTGGCAGTTAAAGGATGGATAGAGGAGGATGTGGAGGATGACGTGAGGAAGAAGAAAGAGATATTGGTGGAGGTAGACGAAAGGCTGGAGGTAGAGCACAAGGAGGAGGGGGAGAAGAGAGAGTTGTTAAAGAAGGAAGAGGTGATGGGAGAGGATACGGGGATTCCTCTGGAGCTGGAGATGGTGTCGCTGGACCGACTAGAAGAAGAGGAGGAAGAGGGGGAGGGTGTATGCTTAACAGAGCCCATGGACTGCACCAAATCCCCAGAGCCAGTAGAGGGAGTCCTTGCCTCGGCAAAAGGAAGACCTCTGCTCACATCCACTTCCACTTCGTCCCTACGAATGAACGGCTGGCCACTTCCCATCTCCAATGGACCACCCTCCCTGCCTCCCCTGCCGCGACTGGACAACAACAACGGCTCGGCCGTGGTGATTGGAAGGCAGGTCGAGTGGGGAGGAAGGGGGCGGGCTAACGGTTATGTCGGCCCCCAGCTTCTCGCCTCGGATCCTCCTGGCCACTCTGAGCAGGATGATGTCATTTCTTGTCCAGGCTGCTGTCTGGTGGGTCTCAGCTTTCCCTCCGTGTGCCTCCGTGGTTCAGCTGCCATCCCTGCCCCCCGGCGACGGGCTTCACTACCACGGCAACGACCCTACCGGAACCTAAACGGTACCGTCACCGGTGGCAACACTTCCTCGTCAACAACAGCTGCCACAACGGCCAAAACTCTGCTGTGTCATGGCACGAATGGACTATTAGTGGCCACTCCCACTGTGGCCTGCGAGCCCGGACGTTCTCTACCAGAGGCTCAGACTTAGGCGGAGTTCAAAATGGATTTGGCCTTGAACTTGCGAGATGCACAGGCACTAAGCACTAACTAGCAAGCGACCAGATCATTTCTACGACGTTACTATTAAAAAACTAAATCAAAGTTTGACTCTCAACACTTGTTTCACACTTGAGAATTGTGCCGGGAACGCTTTGAAATTACAGCAAGCAGTGGGAAAGTGTGATAACTTGTCTTAGAGAGTACCGCCCGGTCAGCTGGAGGATTAAACACAACTAAATCATCCACTTTAACATGGCGTGGCTGTGTGATACTGAGATGGGGCTGAGCCAGAAACAGCTGAACTAAACGGAACAAAGCTAAAAACAAACTGAGCTGAATGAGCTGATCTGATCTCTGAACAGTCAGGGACGACAACGTAGTACTGCCACTGGCATGGTGCTGACCTAAACCGAGCAGCTAGATTGACTTCTAGGGATGCACTCGCTCAACTCTACTGAACCAAATCAAACTTAAGTTAATCTGTACTATACTGTGCTGGCCCGAATACACATTTAGTTTAATTCTGCGCTGGAAAAGGACAAAATTGTGACCAGTGCTTACTAATATTGTTCAGCATGTATACAGGACAGACTAACTCAACTAATCTGGACTGCTCTGCAATGTTTTCTATATATATTATTTTTGGACAGCGTTGGATGAACGTCATTTTGATTGTGATTCCATGTCTCTCCCTGTTATGATTCTTAAAAAGGGTTGCAGTGATCAAAGTACTCTTATTTTGATATTATCATTGTAATCTTTGGGGAAATGGGGATACATTTCTCATTTTCTCTATAGTAGGCTTTTGCAGGCCCACCCTTTGCTTCATGAAAATAGTGGAAACACGACTGCGCTGTACTGTATCAGCCTGGTTCCAGTGCAGTTCTTGGACAGAAAGTAACAACATGTATACAGGGCCAGCACAGTACAGGTACATAAGCATACGTGAAAACACTAACTTTTTTTCTATTTAATATTTTAGAATTAACAGTAGTTACACGGGAAATGTTTATAATAGTAATAAAGATGATATACTTCCTACATTTTTATAACAGCTTGTGTGTGTGTGTGTGTGTGTGTGTGTGTGTGTGTGTGTGTGTGTGTGTGTGTGTGTGTGTGTGTGGGTGTGTGTGTGTGTGTGTG
>CABFOQ010054127.1:11527-41936 GCA_900660455.1 Gephyroberyx darwinii
TTGACTACTTTTTCCAGGATGCAGAGAATGAAAAGAAAGAGCTGCCCTTCGAGCACCAGAACGAGATAGCCGACAAGCTGGGAGACGCCGAGGGCCTGATCGAGGAGCTCTTCCTCGATGTCAGCAAGGCCAAGAAGTACAAACACCCGCAGGGGACCGAGATAGAGAGCGAGTGAGTAGGATAAATTCAAAAGGATTAGGAGTGCACAAAAGGTCCACTGAGACTGGGACGCTGACTTGCTAAATAATCCATCTTTCTATTTTTCACAAATGCCAATGAAATAGCAGCAATGTGTGTGTTGAATGAGTTACACCTTAAGACCAACATTTAATAAAGGCTTTGGTTTTGGGGGATTTAGTTGACTGTGACAGCATCCAGGATGATTTGGTTTTTTTTATCTACCCCTCCTCTTTCCTATGGTGGCTCCAGTGTTAAACACCTCCATGAGCGCTGGCTGAAGGACTGCGCCTTCTACCGGGACCTCTATGAGCCGGTCAACGACGTGTCGCTGATGCCCCGGATTGACTGGGCTCCTGTTCTCAACGAGAAGCAAGTATGTATAGCAATGCCGCCTAAACACAAATATAAGTACTGGGCTGGACTTTAATAGGGCTGATGAAGAGGAATAGGACAGATTCCCACTGATGCCAACCGTATTGAAAATGTATGCACTTCTAGTATTGTAAGGCACTTTGGGTAAAAGCATCCATCAAGTGGCATGTCATGTTTTATGTGATAACCAGTTTGCCCCCATGACCTGACCAGTGTTGCTACATTAGTAATCCTCTTATCTGAAGTTCAATTATACATATATCAAAAGGAAAAACTAAACTGGGTTGATGTGTGGCGTAAGACGTCCAATTGCATGTCTGATCTTCTCACCGACAGCTTCCTGTTTTTATTTAAAGACAGGAGCATCAACAAATCAAGTCAAGTCATGTTTATTTGTATAGCACCTTTCACCTTTTAAAGTGCTTCACATAAGAGATTTAAAAAGAAGACATGAGAGATTTGAAAAGAAGAACATATTAAACAAAGACATCTAAAAGAAAAACATAATAAAATAAAATAAGATCACATAATAAAATCACATTGCAGATAGGGCATTTGAAGTGCAGGATTTAGAATCGAGAATAGATCACAGTATAGGTTTATAGTTTAGCAGAATGCAGTGGTGAACAAAAATGTTTTTAATCTAGATTTAAAAGTAATTTTTGTCAGTTCAATCAGTTCAATTTGCCTGAGGGGAAATTCTCAGATGCAAGTGAGCAAGCATAAAAACATTTTAACATAAATACAAAAAAATACATAAAACATAACAAGACACAAGAGTGATAATTGATAAAGTGATATCATCGTCCATCAAAACAGCACTAAAAATGGACTCCTATCATATAATAGACACCTTAACCAGAGGCGTAACTATAAGCACTCAATAACAATAAAATATAATAAATACATAAATAAATAATAGAAATAGAAAAATAATGATTAAATAAATATAAAAAATAAATATAATTAAAATAAAATAAATATATATATATATAAATGATAATTATTATTATCAATAACAATAAAAGCGTTCCTCACCCTGCCAGACTCGGTGGTTGTGTGTGTATGTCTGTACATTCCATTAACGGTATCCTTCTGCCGCTTGCGCTCTTAGAAACAGGTGAACACGGAGGAGTATGGCCCCACCATGGAAGAGCTGAAGAAGCAGATTGCAGCCCACAACATCCTCCACAAGGAGATCGAGGCCTACAACTCCCAGCTCAGCGTCAGCTCTGCTGGCAGCAAGGTGAATAAACTCTCCCCCATGTCTGTACTGGAGACACGCCACGTGGAAAGACTGTTTTTCTGGATTTCTTAACTTAAGCAAAACACTCCCAGGGCCTACATTCACAAAACATCCCGAAGTAGCAGCAACACGCCTGATCTAACCTTTTTTCAAAATACTCAGTTTGATCTAATTGAAAATAATGTTCTGGTGATCTTGTCTTTTAGGAGAAATACACCGCCATCAAGAAACAATACAACAACCTGCTGGTGAGTTGTGACCATAATTGTAAAAAGAAAAACGTATAATATTAGATTAAGTGTTGTTCACATTTAATAGTAATGTTTTCATAGCCTATTCATGAGTTTTATGCTGAGAAAAAGGCTTGACTATCAAGAATGTAGATGGACACTTATTGTGGAATCTTTGTTAATATCTTGTCATTTTGTTGCCTTTGAGTGTCCCTCGGCTTTGATATGTACCGTGTTCCGGCTTCCTCAAGCTTTACATTGTCATATTTATTATTTTCCCAGGACAACTCCAAGTGGCGTCGCCACTACCTGAGCAGCCTGTACGACTACATGCAGGGCGGCAACAAGGAACTGGCCTTCCTGGGAGAAGAGCAGGACAAGATTAAGAAGCAGGACTGGAGTGACCGTATGGTGGACCCGCCTGATGTCCGCAGACAGTATGAGGTCAGAGCTGTTGAATGACACAGCAGTAAAAGATGCCACTCCTAATAACCCCCAGGGCCAGGATGGATATTTGCTCAGTTGCTTGGTAGATGTTTGATTTCCAACGTGAGGAAAAGTGTAGTTGCAGTAGGTCACAGGCATCTATTGGAATAGAAAAGGTTGATGTTAATGTTAATAGTCACTTTTTGATTTGACCTCAATCAGAACTTCAAGAACAACAGCCTGCTGTCCCACGAGAGCGAGGTGAACAAACTTCAGGACGATGGAGAGCGACTCATAGAACTGAAGCACCCTGCCAGCTCCACTATACAGGTATACCTGCCATTACCCGGGAGACAGAATGCCATGTTGTCTAGCAGCCCTCAGAGAATCGAAACGTTGTTAGTTACGTGCTGAATGGCGTTCAGATCCAGGTCTCCAGTAATGACTGTATGATAGTGATGCTTATGTTTCACTCTTTACTTCCCAGGCTCAGAAAGATGCAGTGAGGAACGAGTGGCAGAAATTCCTCAACCTCTGCATTTGTCAAGAGTCACATCTGGACAATGTGGAGGATTACAAAAAGGTAAATACCATGTGCATAGCGAGGATGTGAGTTTTAACGTTTTGTCATGCAGCAAATGGGTTTCCTCGCCGGGATGATTTTAATTTGACCCTGACATTTACTACTATGAAGAGAATCAACAGCCATTACACATATTGCAACCACTGAAAATCACCAATCAAACAACAACAACAACAAAAAACACCCTAATGTTTAAATATGTATTATATTCCATTTTCAGTACCAAATGGACACTGAGCAGCTGTCAGAGACCCTGACCAGACTCAACAACAGCCTGGACCCCAAGACTGTCAGCAAGAAGAGCAACTCAGAGACACTGCTACAACTTGAGGTACATAATTATTACTTAGTAAGAGACGTGATAATAATGATAATAACTATTTTTATAGCAGGGTTAGTATAAACATGGTTCTCTGTTGGAACCTGACTGATTGCACAGATCTAAAAAATATTTCACTGGGTTGTGAGTGTTTTGTACACTGCAAGGGGAAAAAACTGCCAAAAACAAAAGTGCTATATGATCATAAACGTAATTTAATGATAATTCCAGGATGAGACAATGGTTCGTTCTTGTGTTCATAGGATGAGCATGTCTAAGCTCTCTCTCTCTCTCTCAGGCGGAGGAAACGGCTGTGCAGCGCAGTGAGCAGCTGCTGGCCGACCTGAGGAGGCGCAGCACCACCATTGCTCCTCTGAAGCTCCGCCGCCTCGCCCCCAGCAGGCCCACCACCGTGGATTCCCTCTGTGACTGGGAGACAGACAAGGTGGACCTTCCCAACCTTTAAGCTTTAACCCCTGGTGTATAGGACAGGACTGTCAAATGTCTTGAAAAACACATGTAAAACAAAGATGATTCTTTAAAAAATAATTAAATTAAACGTTTATAGATATCAATAATATAAACATTAATACAGAAAACAAAAAATAAACATCTAAGACCAAATTTATATTAAAAAAAAATCTAGGGTGCCTAAGACTTTTGCAACCCACCAGAGTAAATTGATGTTTCACAGAATACCTTTGGGCATGTTTATTTTTGATTTATGATGTATGATTTTTTTTTAAATATATATTTTCCTCTAGGCTTCTCTGTCGAGAGGAGATAGGTTCACGCTGAAATCTAACTCCGACAGTGAGAACTGGGATGTTGTTTCCAGCGATGGGGTAACCAAAACCTTCCCAGGAGTTTGCTTCCAGATCCCACCGCCTGACCCAGAGGCCATTGACAAAGTGGACCTGTAAGTAATGCAGGACTACATTACTACGCAACTTCAATGAGCAGTGCAAGAATGCATCGGTGGCACTGTTCGTCTAATAGTCTGTTTGATGTGGCCTGATGTGGATGTGGTAGAGGGTAGTGGTACCCTTGTGTGTAGTTATTCAGTTTTCTGTTTATCTCTCTCTGTAATGTTTTTTATTAATTTACTAGGCTGGGTGACGAACTGGCAGACATCAAGAAGAGAAGAGCTGCTCTGTCAGCATCCCTGAAGAATCACAACACAGACGTCGCCAGGTCCCAAAACTCAGGTCATTATCAATCTATCGGCCTATGTACCATATAACTATCAGTCAACCCTACAACCCTAGAATACCATTGATTCATTTCATGAACTAACTAATTTATTATCAATTAGACTTGCAGCAGACCATAATCAATCATCCTGTTTCCTCAATCAGCCCCAGTGTCTTCTGCCCCAGTGAATCCCAAAGTGGCAGCCCTGGCTGAGCAGCTGGACAAACTGGACGGTGACCTGGACCAAACCGAGCAGGACGTCCTGAGCCGCCTGAGGACCCCGCTGAACCGCAGTGACCCGGCCGGAGACCTGGCCAACAGGCTGAAGGAACAGGAGGTCAGAGAAGCTAGAAAACCCATCAATTCAATAAGATGTTGCTATGGAAGAGAATGTGTGTGTACCTATAGGTATACATACTGTACATACACTACTCTGTCCCCTCAGGCCTTAATAAAATGTATTGTTTGTGAACTTACTGAAAAGAGGCAATGATATTAATTAGCATTAGCAGTAGTTGGCCTTTAATTCATTTATTGTATTTTGGGCTTCCATCAACAAGAAGTTATATAATAAAACACAGATATCGGTTGAACCGTACTATATACTATCTATATTTGTCTCCTATAGAAAGCAACCAAGGCGCTGAAGGCTCTAGAGCAGCAGAAGGCGGCGGCCCAGGCTGACCTGCAACCCCTGCTGTCCAAAGACGCCAGTAGTACCTCCTCCGAACTGCCACTCAAACTCAGCGCTGCCAACAACAAGCATGACAGCATCAGCGCCCTTGCAGACCTCTACAGCAAGAAGTAAGTCTATGATAACAGGATATAGACGTTGGTATTCTCTCATGCAAACATCCCAAACAAGTACAACCAAAAGTTTTGCCTGCTCAGTTGATTCGAGAGCGGTGGCTGGGTTGATGGGGAATTATGATTGAGTACTGAACTGAATAACCTCAATTAACACATAGTAAAACTGTCAGCCATACAAACACTGGCATTTCATTCATGCTATGCCTTTTCTTTTTTAGGGCAAAAGCATCTCTCAACCTGGAGGGTCAGATTAAGAAGGTGGACGGCATTGTCTCTGGTTTTGAGAAGAAGCTGAGTGAAGATGGTGCCATCCCTGATGCCCCAAACGCTATCCAGACCCGCACTCAAGAGATCCAGGTGAGGAACTGTCCTTGCAATGTTCTTGAACTGTGTGTGTCAGCATGTATGTATCTGCACTAGTGTCACCAAGGAATATTCCTGTACATGTACGGTTGGAGATTTACGTTTTAGTTTTCAAACTGCGGATTTCCTTTCCTATGTGCAGAGCATACGTAAGGATGTGGCAGGGGCCCAGGATGATATGAAGAAGTTGGGTCAGGACCTGGAGACCACAGAGCAGCTGTGCAGCTCTCTCCAGCAGGGCTACCAGGAGTGTTGCCCTGACATCCGACGCCAGGGAACCCAGGTCAAGCAGCTGCAGAACCGCTACGCAAATGTTAACAACCAGCTGAAGGAGAGGTAAGAATCAGCCTGGGGTCTGACCCAGTTTGGGCATTTACTTGAGCTTGGATAGAATGCCAGATGAGGTTTTGCTCTCTCACAGATATCTATTATCCTAGAAAAGTAATTTGATCCAATTTTACCTGGATTGGGTAGGAAGCAGGAACATATATAAAATAATAATTTTGCAAAGTTTTATTCATTTATGTATTTTTTTTCAAGCATGTTCTAGATAAAAGGATTACGCTGGTTCTTATTTTTCATAGAAGGGCATGGTTGATTAAAAGTACATGAGACAAAAGTGTACTGATGCGATGCAGATTTGTGAGATGTGCATGGTCAGGAGGTAATTTAAGTGTCGATGACCCCCGTTGTTAATTTAATATATAAACCATGTTTTAATTAAAAATACATTTGAAGAGAAGAAACAAAAGAAAACAATGCTTAAGCTCACCACCAATCCTTTGATTCAATTTTGAAAAAATGTCATGATGCAGATTTTTTACAATGTCAATTTCTGTAATATTTTTGCATCCTCTCAGAGAAAACCTCTTGCAAGAAGCTGCGACCAAGAACCAGGAGTTCCAGAGTACAAGCAAATCCCTGAATTCCTTCCTGGACAATCTGCCTAGAGACCAGATCAACTCCAGTGATGATATATCTATGGTCAATGCCAAGCAGACCTCCCAAGAGGTATGGTGGTCTATTGACCATACTAAAGTGTCATGGGGAGAATAGTGGATGGTACCTTGTCTTTCTTTGGAAATGATGTGTCTGCGGTGGGTAATCATACTATTTGGTTTGGTGTTCAGCTCTATATGTAAACCTGTAGAAATCCACTGTTGTAGGAAAATGAAAGAATATATCAATTCACTGATTAACCTCCATAATATATTTTACTGTAGCGGGTGATGGATGACCTGAAGAGGAAGGGTGATGACATGGACAGGGTGGTTGACCTGTCTCAAGACCTGCAGAATTTGCTCAATGTAAGACTCAAATGGATTACTGTACAAGGCTATAAAATGGTAGGGCATTTATGGTCAGACCACAAAACATAACTTAATTCTTTATCACATCTGTGCAGGGGTATGACGCCAATGTTGATAAATACAACAGTACCCTAGATGATGCTGGAGCCACTGTTGCAGAGAGGCCTCCTATACCCACTCTTGCTGATGCTGTTCAGAAACAGGTAATATTTAAAAAATATATAAAAACATTTTCCTAATAATAAATAAATAAAAGTCATTAAAAGATCAAGGTAGCTGATGGATTGCTGTTGGTCTCTTTTATTACAGGAAAAGGCTCTGGTAAACCGTTATGCTGAAACATCAGCTGAAAATAACCAGCTCCTCAATCAGATGGGCTTGGCAAAGAATCTTATTGCACAAGTAAGAGGACTGGGCATGAATTATTTTACATCTACTTTCATATGACCAACTTATTTTAGTGTTCTACAATGAAAATATATTGACATTAAAACAAAGCTAAAACATACAAAAACATTTGACAACACATTTGTCATCCTTTTTGACATCCACTCATTTACTTTTGCCACTGCAGAATGAAGAGAAAGTCCAGCTGGTGGCACAGCAACAAGTGCAGCTGCAAAGTGAGCAAAGGAATGCTGATGAATTAGATGGTCTGAGGAAAGAGCTGTACGATGAGAAGGACAGGCTTGCTCATGCTGAGACAGACCTGAAAACTTTCAAGGAAAGGATGATGTCACTGAAGAGTCGTAGAGGAGTAGAGCGTGTTGAGGAAAAAGAAGTTTTGCAATACTACCGCGACCCTAAGATGGAAAGTAATTTGATGGAACTTCAGAACAACTTGCATGAAGAGGCCCTGAAGCGCAACACCACCCAGGGTGAGATTGAAGTAATTAATAGGAAAATCACTACCCTGGAGGATACTCTAAAAAACACCCCACCCAAACTAGTGACTAGAGAGGTGACAGAGTTTGAGAGAGATCCTCAGCTAGATATAGAGGCAGCAAAGTTGAAAGATGAGATAGCAAGGATAAAAGATGAAGTTCGTGTGAGAGATGGGGAGGCCATTCAGTTACAGACAGAGGTCACAATCCTTCAGCAGAAGAAGCCCCCCATCAAAGAGAGAGTGGTGAAGAAGGAAGTGGTGAAAGTGGAAAAGGATCCAGAGATGCTGAAAGCAGTACAACTATTTGAGACAGAAATTACTGATGAGAGCAATAAGAGCAAACTCATTAATGATGAAATCTTCCAGACAAGGAGCCAGATTAATGCACTGGAGAGAATCATTCCAACTGTCCAACCTAAAGTCATCACTAAGGAAGTAAAAAAGATTGAAAAAGACCCTGACCTTATCAATGAATCCAAGAAGATTCTATCAAGCATTGAGGATGAGAAGATTGAAAACAACAGTTTGACACAAGACCTGACAGACCTCCACAATCGCTACCATGAAGTGCAAGACTGGAAACCAAGAATAGAGGTAAAAGAAACTGTTAATGAGATCTACCGGATAGACCCGAACACAGAGATGGAGATAATGCGTCTAAAGAAAGACATACAAGACTCCGGCAAGCAGCGCTCTGATCTGGAGACTCAGATCACCAGGGTCATGTCTGATCTGAATGTCCTCCGTTCTGAGAAGCCCAGAGTGGAGATAAAGGAAGTCCTCCAAGAGGTGGTGAAGGAGGAAAGGAGTCCTGAAAATGAGAAAGAGATTCAGAGGCTAAATGAACAGGTGAACTATTTACACAGCACTTACAACTCCATCCAGGAACAACTGAGACGACTCAGGAAAGAGAGAGATGAATGGAAGGCTGAAAAGTCCAAGGTAGAGACCAAGCTTGTCACTAGAGATGTCATCAGGTATGAAGATGATCCACTCTTGGAGAAAGAGGCTGACCGCTTGAGAAAAGAAGTGCGGGATGAGGCACAGCTGCGGCGCACCACTCAAGAGATGGTGTTTGACTTGCAGAACAAATACATCCTGTTGGAGAGACAGAAACCTGAGGAGAAAGTGGTTGTGCAGGAGATGGTGCGCCTACAAAAGGACCCAAGGCAGATAATGGAGCATGAGAGGCTTGGCAGAAACCTTGATGAAGAAGTCAAGTCCCGGCGCCAGCAAGAGCTAGAGTTGCAGCAGCTAAAAACCAAGGTGGAAAACCAAGAGAGGATCCTCAGAGAGAGTGATGAACACCAAAAGAAGATTCAAGTGGAGTCTGAACTCAGAGAGATCAAACTGCGCATCAAACAACTGGAGAACGCCCCACCTCCTGTTGAGGAGAATATTGTCGTTGAGGAGGTACTGAAGGTTGAGAGAGACCCGAAACTAGAGAGGATGACAAATGGTCTTCAGGCAGACATGGACAAGGAAACCAGTAATATCCTCCATCTCCAGAGAGACATCAGGACCACCAATGTCAAGCTTGAGGTCCTACAGCGAGAGAAGTCTGGTGAGAAGACAGTGTACAAGGAGGTTGTCCGTGTTGAGAAGGATCAGGCTGTGGAAGCAGAGAGGGATCGCCTGAGGGAACAGGTAACCTACGAGAAATTCTCCAGGCAGGACACGGAGGATGAACTCAAACGTCTCTCTGACAAAATCAATCTTCTGAAGACCACCAAGTCCAGCACTTCAAGAGAGGAGACCAGCCTCATTTTGAACAGAGATGCCTTACAGCGGGAGAGGGACAACCTTAATCGTGAGCTTAGGACCCTCGAGGCTGAGAATCATGACATAAGCCTGTCTTTCCATCAGCAGAGCAGGCTGATGAGTGAGAGAACACAGATGAGCAGGCAGAAAAGCCTTAAGATGGATTCTGACATGCAGCGTCTGGAGAGGGAGATCCTGGATGAGAAGGACAGGATCCACTTGCGTGACAGCACCATCCGGGAGCTTCAGCTGAGCCTGAAGAAAGAAGAACAGGCAGAGACTAGGACCAAAGAGACTAATGTCTCTACTAAAATCACCATTTTGGATCCAGACACAGGCAAGGACATGTCTCCTTATGATGCCTACCTGCAGGGCCTCATTGATCGTCAACAATACATTCATCTGCAGGAGCTAGAGTGTGATTGGGAGGAGATAACCTCCATGGGACCTGACGGTGAGACATCTGTACTCCAGGATCGCAAGAGTGGCAAACAGTACTCAATCAAAGATGCCCTGAAGGATGGCAGGCTAACACAGTATAACCTGCAAAAGTATAAAGATGGCAAAATGCCTATCTCAGAGTTTGCCCTACTGGTTGCAGGTGACAATAAGAAACAGGCACAATTTAACTCAATCAACCCAAAGGCCACCACTTCTGAGAAAACAACCCCTTCTAACCCAGCCACTACTACTGAAAAGTACCCAATTGCTGGAATAATGGATACAAACACTGACACCTGCTTTACAATCCGCAGTGCCACCATGCGTAAACTGATTGACACCACCACAGCCCAGAAGCTTTTAGAAGCTCAGGCAGCAACAGGAGGCATCATTGATATCAATACCAAAGAGAGATACTTAGTCCACAAGGCAGCAGATAGAGGCCTCATTGATGCCAGTCAACTACAGAGGCTGCTCAA
Organism: Gephyroberyx darwinii; assembly: GCA_900660455.1. Taxonomy (NCBI): domain Eukaryota; kingdom Metazoa; phylum Chordata; class Actinopteri; order Trachichthyiformes; family Trachichthyidae; genus Gephyroberyx; species Gephyroberyx darwinii. The sequence goes on from CABFOQ010054127.1 coordinate 22,129, forward strand.
TGCACAGAAGGCTTTCACTGGTGTGGAGGACCCCATGACCAGGGAATGTTTGTCCACGGGAGAGGCGGTTCAGAAAGGCTGGATGCCCAAGGAAACAGCTATGCGCTACATGGAAGCACAGCACCTGACAGGAGGGCTGGTCAACCCCAACACCAGCAGCCGAGTAAGCATCTTTGATGCCATTGCGGCCAAAATGATTGACAGCACAATGATGAGGGAGCTGCAGGCCGACACAAACTACACCAAGGATATTGTAGACCCACTCACAAAGGAGAAAATCAACTACAAACAGGCTATGGAACGCTCCAAGCCAGATCCACTGTCAGGCTTACCGATGCTGCCTGCCTCTTCTACAGAGTCTGGTTACACTCCTATGTACACGTCTCATAGATACTCAAGATTCTAGACTTGTTTACAGCATATTTTGAGTATTCTGGTCTCTGGGGTGATCAATGTAATACCAAATTGTATGAGCTATAGGATCAATGAGAAATATTGTACAAACTAAATAAATATTCCTTACTTTAAATATAATGTACATTTTTGACTCAGGAAAAGTCTGACTCTACTGCAAAGCTCACTGTCCAGCCAAAATGATTGCTGCTGAGTTGCTTTTGTTTACCAAACTTGTCTGATGTGGGGAGATACATTTTAATCTAAATTTTAAAAAGGAAAATATAAATACATGTTTATGATATTTTGTTTATCCTTGATATTCTTTGTTGTATTAGGGATATTGGGACATGGTGCAATGCTATTTACCAAGATTGATCCTTACTGTATTACTAATGGGCTCTCCTTGAAACTGTTCACTTTAAATTCAATCTTGTTTGATACTTTGAGGAAACAAATATCAATAAATTTAAATTATATGGTTACAATGTGCGGACTCCATCACTCTCAATGCTGTGTAAAGTCAGTATAATAAAATATAGAAGCATGTACAGTAGGCAGTTTGTTTTTAAGGTATACATAAAAGTATTATGTATGTATTAGAGCCTGTTTTAAGGAACATCCATAAACCATACCATTTAGCTGAAATGAACCACAGCTGATTAATTACCCTTCTGACGCATTTCACACACCTGACACTCACCACAAGTATGTCAAGAGGAAGAGGGTGTGTTCCTTAACTGATATCATATGACAAATAATATCCATTACTCTGCACACAGCACATGGAACACTCTGAAAATGGTGGTTGCACATATAGGATTCAGAATTTATACTTCTTATATTTACACTTGTGTACAATTTCAGCTTTTGCCATTGTAATGTTAATGTCAATGAAATATATTGGTTTTAAACCATTGTAAGTAAACATGGGTTAGCTCACTACACGTACACGGCCCATCTGCTTGGCCAATCTATTTGCCCTGACGAAGTGTTCATTCATAACTTAAATGATATCACACACAAGTGCATCAAGAATAAATGCATGATGGCTTTCCACCAAATTAAATGGCATTGCTGAAAAACTGTCATTTTGGACATCTTGACAGATGAGATATGCCTGAGAAATGGATCACATACATAGAAATATGTCATGGCATATGATGAGGTCTGCTATCAATTCTCCATTGAGCAAACATAAATTGCTAACGTTAATCCACTGATTTGGGGCCCAAATATGGCCATGGACAGATATGGCCATGGTTTTGTTGCTATTGTCGGACAAAATCAAAACATATTTGCACAAGAATAAAGAAAAGAATGCTTATTGATGTGCATGCATTTTAAATAATTTAATTGGGCTTTAACAGGAGCCAACAGCAAGAGCCAATGCAAATAAGAAACACATGCTAAAACAAAACAAACGCTAAAATTGCAGTAACATTGTTCTTCCAAAACTTTCACACAAGGAACTGCACAAGTGATCATTGAAGAGGAGGCCGTCTGAACATGTCAATATTCTAGCAAAATCTCAAAGTGCTCTTGAGCTCACACAACAGCACTCCAATGTACCTTGGCACACAGGTTAAGAACCAGTGCTGTAGAACAGTCCATTTATCAATGAGCACTGTGGGAAACTTTATGAATGTAGATCCTGGTCAGGTTGGGTCTGCGGGCAGTGGACTGTCAGTCTTTTTGCTCTCCCTTTCTTTGAAGAAGCTCCTCTGTTCACTGATGGCTTTCTGCAGAAGGGCAAGGTTCACCCCATCAACACAGTTCAGAACACGTGCACGGACTGTCACCCCACCGCCTGTTAGAGAGGAAGAAACAAAATACAGAGGGTGATCGTGGTATAGGAATATACAGTACACGGAAAAAGGCTCTACAGTAGATCCTGTGTGTTTTTTTTCAAGTTGTTGACTGGAACCCCAAAAGCATTGCTGGTTTGTTTCTTGAATCCCCATGTGACAAGAGTCCTTCCATGTAGTCAATTGAGTCTGGTGACCTCTGACATCCATTTGACAACATTTGAGATTAGCCTACTAGCTAGCTAACATTACGCAATGCACAATTCAAAAAATATTTTTAAGGGTTACTATTAGACTTTTTTCTTAACATATTTGTCATATATAAAACATCTATACATTCAGTGACAATCAGCCTTTCAGCTAGTTGCTCTTTTTCTGATCTATTTCTTCTTTTGACTGTTTGAAAGATTAACAATCGTTCCTAAGAAATTATTCAACTAAATATATAAAATGCACTTGTTATAACGGGGCAAAAAACACCAACTAGTCCTTACCCTCAGCATTTTCAGTCTCACCCAGAACTATGTACTGGGCCCCAATAATGGGGTCAAAGGGTTCCACAAACAAGGTTTGGACGACCACTTGGTGCTGTGTTGAAGCATGCTGAGCTGACAGCGTAGCCCTAGACTCCTCAGGTTGATAGCACACCAGTCTGGAAGATTTTAGAAATGGACTTTACCATATACAGTGGGAAGCAAAGTTTCATGTCAATGCATAAAAGTCACAAACAAAACCCACCTGCCAAATGTCCTCACTGATTCTCCTTCCTGCACTCCACCAGAGTTAATTTCCCAGGGGAAATGAAAAACACCAGCTGCAGGGAGCATCCTCAAAAAGACACTCGGGCAGAAATGGTACACAATCGGAACGTGAATGATATCAAGAAAAGTATTTCAACTTTGAATTTGAACTTCCTTTTCAGCAGAATACTTAGATACTTCCGGTACGTGTCACGTGATTTACCCGGCCCCGCCTCCCGACATCTCCGAGGAAGTTAACAACAAACGGCCCACGGTCAGGTTGAGGGCTCAGAGACGTCCACGCTATCGGTGTTACTATTCGTTGTGAGCTATTCAGTGTTTTGGTATAATACGCAGAGGGATGAATCCTGATATTGTAAAAGAGCGGCAAAACGCCACGTTTGATGTCGACAAACTCACCCACATTTTGGACGGTGGTGCTGAAAAGACTAGAAGGAGGAGAGAAATTGGTGAGTTTGAAATGTCCTCCATAACAGTTACTCGACCAGTGTCCCGTCGTGCTCCCTGCAATGTCGAGAAGAGATAGCTTTGATGAATATCAAGAAAACTGATGAAAACTAAGAAAAACGAGTTAGCAAATGATGCTGTTATTAACCAGCTAACAAGCTAACGTCACGCTGGCTAGGGCAGGCACCTGGCAGATTATTTGACCTTGCTTTCGGCAAACATAACGTTACATATCTGGGAGAAAAGGACTTCACTCCTTTGGCGATTCATTAGGTTCCACTGGGTTTCTTGTTCATATAAAATGTCAGCCTTTGGGGCGTCGTGGTGGCTAGTGGTATACGGCGCGTGCCATGAAACTGCGACGTGCATGTAACCCAGTGGTGTCCAATCATGTGCCATGGAGGGCCGAGAGTATGCAGGTTTTCACTCCAACCAAAGACTACAGCAGGTGATTTCACTGATTAGTTCCTCCTCTCTGGTTGAAGGGGTGATAATCGATGAAATCACCTGCTGTAGTCTTTGGTTGGAGTGATGTAACCTCTGATTTAACCTCTCCCAATCCTTCCTGTCTCTCTCTACTGTCCAAAAAAATCTTACACATTATGGCTTGTAACTAAAAGGTGGGTTTGCAAAACATGGAGTACATGTTTCAGCCTTTAGTCACAATGATCACACCACATTTTATGTAAAACAGTCAAAGCGAGGCCAACCAGTGGCACTTTTGGTGTCACCATTCACAGTAATGTGAATTCAATATATGTCAAAACCGTCACAAGGTCAGAAGAAAACTGACACATTCTAATGTTGATGTGGTTTTCACAAATGACACAGAACTCTCACAACGTTCTATTGCAACTGGAGTGATTTTCAACTGAGCCTGGAAATGTATGTAGTTAGGAAAACTTTCTTTTTTTTTCAGTGGCAGCATTCAAATCACTCATTACACATCATTTCTAATTCCATTTTATTAGTCTTTAAGTTTTTTTACCAAAATAATTGCTGTTTTAAGCAATCTCTCTTTTTAGATATAAGCCAGAGGGACTCTTATGTCTTGTTCTTGCTAAGTTTATTGTTATGCACCAAACACCAAGTCAAATTCCTTGTATGTGAAAACATACTTGGCAATAAAACTGATTATGAGTCTGTTCCAAGCAAAGGGACGGTTGGTTCAGTTAGGTGATTTATGCCTATGAGCTACTGCACAGAAAGATAGAAAGGTTGTAAAAATGAAGTTGCACCACTTTTTCCTTTACATAACTCCATTCCCCACCTTCTGTCCTTACTGGTAAGAGTTGTATGGATTGAAAGATACATTTCTGAATTGATTTCCACTATCCACTGTAGAGTCACTGGTCATCAACGACCCAGACTTTCAACATGAGGACCCAAACTTCCTGTCCCGCAGCGAGCGCTATGACCTGGCAGTTAAAAAAAGTGCCCAGATGATCCTGAAGCTCAGGGAGTATGGCATTGCAGACCCAGAAGAGATCATCTGCTTTAAGAGGTATGTGGGAGACACAAGTTACAGAATTGGAGTGGTAAATGAATGAGCATGTGGAGCTACCAGTCATCATGAGAATGTACTATGTGTGGAAAAGGGCCTGCATAGATTCTGATAGGCTTATGTGATTCCAAGGATCAGGGAGTAAGGCCTCACAGATTCTGTGGAAATCGACTGTTATGAGAGGTAAGGCGGATACAAAAGGGGTATTATGCTGTATTCATGTCATATGGGAAAGGTGGTAGATGCATGCTTCCTTCTTGAAAACACCATTCACCTCAGGTTTCAGGTAAATACTATTTGGGACCTTGGGATTTAGAAATCATGGACTCCAATCTGACTTCCTGAGTTCTGACGCCACCAACAAGGAAATCTCTGTAGTCAATAGTCGGGAATGGTATGCTAATATTGAAGTAAAACAAACAAAATTAACGATTTCCAACTCTAAAATCATCACCCAACTGTTTAAACTACCATGGCAAAATCCAAAAACCTTGTGGATCTTGGTGTTTGTGGTTGACATTGCAGTGTTTGGTTTGCTGTAAAACATGAACTCAAATGTATGTCACTGAATATGCACATGTATGAATTATGCAAAGCTGATCATTAGCGACCAAAGTCTCCAGAAAACTTGGTGTTTGACTGTTTTAAATGAGTTTGAATGCGTTTCCACTGGTTATTTCCATATGACATGAAGCAGCATTGTGCTGCAACTTGGTAAATTAGTGTGTAGGCTGAATTTATACTGATGCACAGGTAGTATGGCATTACAGGCCCAGAGATGGTGCTAGGACAGGTTTTTCCAAACAGCAATGGCAATCTCTCACCATTAGGCCGATGGACAGTTAACCACCAGGTTCAAATGTTAAAAAGGGGACAATGAACAGTTAAGTGCCGTTTTCCCCATAGAGTTACCTAAAAAGCCAAAATAATTCAGAGTTCCCATGGAAAGAAATAATGTCACTATTAAGTATCTAAGCTTATAGATTAAAAGTATAGTATTAACATAATAAAAACCTTTGCTGCCTTTCATTCTTTCTGTTGTGCAGATATTGTTGAGATTCATTCATGATATCTTCACATTTCATTACTGACATTTTGGTTTAGTTAGTACTTTTTACTGAACATCTTGAGAAGCATGCAGTGTCAACCGACCATCAAGTCTTTTTCATCCATTCTGGTTAGCTTACGTAACAGTTTAGTTGTTAGGTTATCACAGCTTAGAAAGATAGCATTGCTGGATAATGATTCCTGTGGTTGACCCATAGTTTTCATACTTCACCAGGCTGATGTACAACCTGTTATTATTCAAGGCAGTTTGTTTTTCAGTTTGTCATTGGTGAAAGTGAGTAACATAATAATAATAATAATAATAATAATTTGTAACTTATGGGTAGCTTTGTTTGGAACAAAACCAGGCTTTAGGCCCCTTATCGGTCAGAGGTTTGGCAGCCTGCCATAAAGTCATGAAGTTTGCACCACAAACAAGCCGTGGAACACAACATGACAGCCCTACTCTTCTATGCAGAGCAAAGGTCATCCGAATATTGAAACTGTCAGAGTTTATGCAAGTTGCCAGCTTTTCTTTCTTTTGCAGCACCTTAGTGCTCTGTAAAAGTTGTAACCATGCATTGCAATTGCATTGAACTAGCTTGTACAGCTTGTGTTAGCACCCTGGACCTAGGTACTGTTCTCACTCACTGTACTGTAGCTGCACAGGTTGAGCATGATATGATAGTCGTGGTGGCTGCTTTAATCCAGTGTTTATTCAAAGCACCATACCATATCAACACAATAGTACGATACACAATAGTCAACTTTGGGAAGTTGCAACAAATGTATATTTAAAGTCCTGAGATGATGCAATGGGCTCATAAATCTCCATCTGTATGTGTTTATCTGCTTTTGAATAGGACGTTGATATTCAGGTATAAGATGGATGAATTTTAGTATTCCCTGATGATTGTATACCAGATTTCTTATTGAATGATGCCCCAACTATACAAGTGTGAAAGGATCTGATATGAAAAATATCCCCTGGGAAGAGCCAGGCTTTGACTTCACTGATCAATTCCTCCAAACTCCTCCTTTTTGGCTCCCATTTTGTCTTTCACACTAGCTACATTTCATATAAGCTCATAAAGCTGAAGATAGCCTATTGGCCAGTGAAATAGTCAGCCACTTTACTGTACATGCTGCAGTAAGATCCAGGACAACCCTACTGTACATGACTAGAAGGTATTGTTAAATCTAGAGGGATGGTGAAGTGACCGTTGTGTTCACTTAAAGTCCATATCATTTGATATGTCTGGCCTATCGCATCATACGTCATTTATATCATATAAAGAGTTAGGTATTTATTATATGTTCTTGGCATGTAGTACAAACAAAGTTGCACTAGTCCAAACTACATAATACAGTAGAGTTCCCTGACACAGTCATGAATAGATAAAGACATACTGACAGATGGATACATCAGTAAATTACAGAACACTGAAGAACATTTTGAGCCCCCTTCAAGTTGTCAAATAGAAAAAAGGCAAAGCCTGAACTTCAGTTCAGTACTTTATCTCATACCTTCCCTTCAACCAGTTTGTTTCGGGGCAACCATAACGAGGCCCTGGGTCTGCACTTCGCCATGTTCCTCCCAACCCTGTACAACCAGTCTGAACCTCAGCAGTTCAAGAAATGGGTCCCTCTGGCAGAGTCCTTCCAGGCCATAGGCACCTACGCCCAAACTGAGTTGGGACACGGTCAGTCCTGGCCTCCAAACACAACCTCACACTGTTTTTGTATGTTTGGTCAAAATGATACACCAATGACAATTTTTGGGGAGGAAAAGTCTGTTTGGCCTGTTTGAACAGGTATGGGGAACTGTTCCAGGAGTAGTTGATGTAGTGACTGATGATTTCTTGTAGTTGTTTGACAGATCTCAATCATTTTGAAAAAAGTACTTACCTGTTTTCTTCATGTATACTCATATAACTTGCTTTGTTTTAACAAGAGATGGTAGTTGTGGTAGTTGCTGAGTAGCTGTAGCTGAATTATTAACATTGCTGCCTCAGTGGTTTACCCAGTTTGCCTGTTTGTAGTTTGTAGCTTTTCACAGCCTTAATCTCAAGACAGTACATTTTAAAACGTGGGTTTAAATAATTGTTTGGGCTACACATTGTGTACAGTTAAAGTATCAACAATAAGGCTCACGCCTATTCCAAGAACTCATGATCATTCATTAGTTCTACTGCCTTCTTTCTCACTACTCTTCTTTCCCCCTTGAATGTACTGATAGTCACTAATTAATAACCCATGAAGCTTGGATGCATTTCGATTGCTGATTCTTGATTTCTTTCCAAATCAGATTTTTCTAAATATGAGCTACTCTCCACAAATCATTACCTCAATTTCTGGTTGTGTGGGCTTTTTTTTTTTTTTAGAAAATGACCCTACCTATCTTTGGTTCAGACATTAAGAGGTTTCATCTCCAAAAGTCAGTGTGTGGGAAAGAATGCCCAAATGACTGGCTGAAACTGGTCAGAACAAAGCTTTTTCTCCTGTTCACCCAAAGCTTAACTCAAAAGGAAGACAAGATACAAGCTGTGCTGCAAAAACATAGTCTTCAAGGCTATAAAGAGATCGAGTTCCAGCACCTGAATATCCCATTGTTATCTGAGAGGCCGAGAAATCTGTGGTGAGAGAGAATGTAGGCCAAGGCAGCGACAGTTGTGAGAAATACTTTGTCACAAAAATATGTACTTTTACATATCTGTATTGAACATATTGTCCAAACTAGAACAGCTTGAACTGGGTAAAGTATGTGACCCATGAGATTTAGCAACAGTATCCTCAACCAAACGTTTCCTGTAGTTGCTGATCAGAGCTGCAGAACGGTTAGGAGGTATTTTGGTCCATTCATCCATACAGAACTGTTTCAGTTCATTGATATTATAGGATGTCTTGCATGAACAGCTTGGTTCAGGTCATGCCACAACATTTCAAGAGGTTAAAGGTCAGGACTCTGACTTGGCCTTTCTAAAATGTGAATTTTCCTGTTGAAGCCGTTCTGTTGTAGATTTGCGCGATGCACATTGTATATCTGAGTCCATTTTGTTGTTTGGCTGTGAGACATCAATGGCCCAATCCCAATGTCCACCCTCACGGACTCATGGACATTGAGGCGCGTTCCCGCTAAATGCACGAGGGTTTAGGCTGTCCCACTGTCAAATCACCAAGTGCACGAGGGCTCTCTCGCAGACTTTTTGAGCCCTTTATGCACACTTTCCGTAAGTCTGCATCTCTGCAGACTTTGCCTGAGGGAATTACCCACAGTTCATAGTGTTGTGAGGTTGAATACGGGGTTACCAGGGGAAGCCCGGGAAGCATAAAAAAAAAACGGTAAACAAATGCAAGAACAAATGTTTATTCATCAACCATTTCTTTTAAATTTTGCTTAATGAAGCTGTTTTGACAAAAACTATTACATTTATTATTTGACAATCACCTCTCGTTCACTCTGTAAGGCACGAGCCTGGAAGACGTTCAGATCAGGCAGTCGGTCCCTTAAGTGCCTTGTTGTGAAGAAAGTAAAAAACGTAAAATAAAAAGTCCCAGACCCACAATCGTACGTAACATGTTTTGGTGTCGTCAAGGTAACGCAATATGTCGCAAAGTGCTGTCCCATTCCTGTTTATACAATTTGGAGCCCTTGCAGCCTCTCGCACTCAAGCGTTTACCAGGTGACGTCACTTAAGTCCGTGAGGGTTCAGGGCTTAGGCTTTAGGGGGGACATTGGGATTGGGCCAATATCTCCACTGACAGTATCCTCAGTAGTCCACAATGCAGCACAGAGACAAAGACATGTTACGTTTTGCATTAAGGGGTGCAACTCTCCATTTTTCTCCTGTGACAATAACAGCTAGCGCTACCGCTATCACTGGTAAATTCCGTAATACCGTAAATTATAGGGGGGGAAAAAACTTTCACGTCAACCTAATTTGAAATAGGAAGTATGAGAACTTTTTGAAGGCTTCATTATCTCCCAGCTGACTGTACAAATACTGGAAGTGTGTCCAACATGGCTGCCGCAAATATTACAATATATTACAAGACCCAAATGAAAAAGTATTGTTTGTGGATACTGAAATATTTGTGGATCGTGGTACATATTTGTGGATTGTCTCCTGTGGGTTATGGATATTAAAGTCCAATAAATACTTCCGTATTACCTTGGGGTTCTTTGTCACCTCCTTGACCGTTATGCGGTGTACCTCTGAATAATTATGAATATGAACAATTATGATTCATGAACGGGTCCGGCCAGATAAACTGTAAGAAGAAAAAGAAGAGTTAGAAGAAAGAACTAAGAAGAATATGAAAAATGGTGGAAGAATTATAGCTTTAAGCAGGATTGAAGAAATCACATATGTTATTATATTCAACACTTTGTAACGTCAGAAGTCACATTTTCCCAAATCACAACACGTATTGGTGCGTGAGATTGTATCATGTTTCTTCAGCACCACCCTGGATTCAATCTCAACCTTTGGTGCCAATGGCAAGTCATGAATTCACAATTCAAATCTAAAACATCCAGTTTTAAAGATAATATTATGATAATTTGAAATAATAATTGTAAAAAAAATCTGATGTTTAAAGATGCTGTTTTCCATTGACTATTCAGTCAATTAGTCAATGGAAAACAGCATCTTTAAACATCAGATTTTTTTTTACAATTATTAATTGTAAGCAAAATTCATGATGCTGGCTAAGATGCATTTTCCTAACTTTTATAACTTATTCTCACAGATATTCAGCATTTATTAAGCGAGAACTTACACACACACACACACTTACAAACATTTTGGATTCTACTATATATATATTTTTAGGACTATATTGACTGCTGTAATTGTACTTTAGTGAGTGTTGTTTGGTATGGGACTGGATTAAGGTTTTGTGCATGGGAATGCAGTTTTGGGAAGAAGAATAAATAGCAATACAAGAGCGACTGGCAGCAGCGCTGGCCTGCCCCTAATGAGGTCGTTATGGATGAATACATGAAGATAGTTACCCATTTCTAATTCAGGGTGTTCAAATGAGCCAATCAATTTGCATGAAATGCTCACAAGCTTTTGTTTTTGTTCTTCACCCTTTTCCAATGTGCTTTTGCGCAATCTCCATTTTGACCTATCTATTCCCTCAACCTCTCTGATTCAAACAACACTGCTTCTTACCTGTCATCCCTGCTATTCATTTCTTTAAACCTAAAACTTGGTTCATTCTTTGTTCACCTGTGGTTGGCTTGGCTCATCTCTTCCCTATCTGGGCTTCCATCAAAAATCCTTCCTGCCATCCTCCCTATTATGTCTCCTCCTACTTTTCTTTTCTATTCCCGCCTCCCTCGGCTCAGTCGTGTGCACCGTGGCAGGCCGGACCCCTTGGATCTCCATCTGGGGATGTTCCTGCCCACGCTGCTCAATCAGGCCAGCCCAGAGCAGATGGACCGTTTCTTCATGTCGGCCTGGAATCTGGAGATCATCGGCACCTACGCACAGACTGAGATGGGCCACGGTAAAATAAGCAGACCAGCAGTCTAAAGCTCGGGCCTGTTTTGCATGAAGCAGTGTTTCTTACACTAAACTGTTTATGAACAGGGGTGGAACTTAAGGATTTTGGGCATTAGCTAAACAGGCCCTAAACGGGACTATTTGGTTGCCATGTCGATATCATTGCCAAAAGACTCCATTGAAATTCTGCCTATTGAGGACAGTACTGCAGTAGCTTGTGCTGAGAAGGGCTAGCTACAGGCTATTGGGCTAGTAAAGCTTCCATCCCTGGGTCATAATGTGACTTGACCAGTGATCCTAGAGGAATACTGCCATTCTGTTAGGCTGGTACAGGCTCTGAGCCTATGGTTGCACCCCTTTTCACCATCTCCAGCACATCACTGTGCATGCTGCCTGAGCTGGCTAGCTACTGTAGAACTTCCATTGATGAAGGAATTTGGTAGGTATATTCACATAGAGTTTTACAACTTTAAAAAGGTGTTAAAGCCGTCTTAGCACAAAATTCAGGCCTGTTATACTTTTGTTTGCTATGTTTGCTAACAGTATTAACAGTACTAACAGTGCTAACAGTACTAATGTAAACAAGTATTTGCCGCCTCAAGACACACATCAAAGTCTTGTTTAGCTGTCACATATTGTCAGTCCTAGTAGCAGCCATGCTCCCTGGCTGCAAGCCTGCATCAGATAGCCTTTTGGCCCCATTTGGCTTCGACTATAATGTTCAGCTTTTTACGAAAAAACTTATTAGATAGTTGTATGAAATGTGTTCTCTTTACCTTTGTGTTGAGATCTGTCTTTGGCAGCAGGCCACTATATGAACACACATTCCAGCTTGGATGGGCCTTTCAGACTGAATACAGATTAGGAAGCCCGTTCTGACCCCCTCCTCCTCTCACCCTGGGCCCCTTTTGGTTTGGAGTAGATGCAAATGCTCAACCACGTGGTGTATGCTAGGCACAATATGGATTGATGCAGTTTACATTGGTTTTCAGATCTGTCAAGCACCTACAAGAGATTCTACTTTCCTCCTTCATTTTGATTCAAATGAATTCATGCATGAATGAATGACACCATATTCCAGTTCTGTCAAAAACCTTAAAGGGCTAAAACACTATTTTTCTATCAATTTGTCAGTTTGACTGGATTACGGGTCAGCGTTTGCACTGTCATTTCAGATGTTTTCGGATACCTGTTTTGCTTGAATGATGTCCAAGTGTATTGTTTACAGACTTTATAATTAATTGGCATTCATACAGTCTGTCCATGTGACTTTGAGATTAGTGGTTGGCTTTGTAGTTGATGCTGACAAATAGTCAACACAGTCATGGCATAATCGCTGTGTGCCATAATTACGTAATAACTTGCTGTCTCCCTTGCGAGTGTGCGTGCGCGTGTGTTTGTGTGTGTGTGTGTGTGTGTGTGTGTGTGTTCGGTGGGCCTTGGTATCTTCACTTTCTTCTAGGCACCCACCTCAGAGGGCTGGAGACCACCGCCACATACGACCCAGCCACACAGGAGTTTGTCTTGAACAGTCCCACGGTCAGCTCCATCAAATGGTGGCCTGGAGGGCGTAAGTACCCACCCACTGTAATGGCTCCTACAGGGTTTTAAGCCCAAAGTAAAGACTGCACAGTCACTTTGCAGCATGCAAACGGCATAGAATCAAACTCTCCCTGAACGTGAGCAGGGAATTTGCCTCAGATTAATGACTTGATCACGATTCAGAGCAAACTACTCTTTACCATCTGCCCCTCTCTCTCCCTCGATCCAGTTGGAAAGACATCCAACCATGCGATAGTCATAGCCCAGCTTCACACTCAGGGGAAGTGCCGCGGTCTGCACGCCTTCATCGTACCCATCCGTGACATGAGCACCCATGAACCGCTGCCAGGTAACCACTGCTCGGTGATTGTCTTTGATGTCTCCCTCTGGATGTGGTTTTGGTGGTGAAGTCTGCCCTTATTTATCTCTTTGTCTGTCTCCACTTCCCTCTGTGTGCAGAGTGAGCACAGCCTGTCCTCCCTAGGCAGCCAAGCCTGTCAACCAGTCTATGTGCCTAGTCAATGCTTTTCTCAATTTTTGCTCAGTCACAGTGGTCACTGGTCATTCAGTGCCAGGTGACAACTTGATCTTCAAAGATGAGAACCTGTCAGCCTTGACAGATTCCTCTCTTGTTTTTCTTTCTGGTTGTCCTTTGTCCGTTCTCCTTGTTTTTAGTCTTTTTACCCATTTTTGCTGACTGTCTGGATTCCTTTGCTCTTCTGAGATGGTTAGCCGGATTAGCGAAGATAATAGTGTTAGCGCTGGTTTTGTTTTGTGGATTTAATTATATCTCATCGTTGAATTTGAAATAATAACTTGCTCTTTTGGTTTAAAACATCTTATTTTAAGTTTCTATATGTTTTTTCCCCTCAAAGTTATCACATCTTAACAAGTACAAAAAATCAGGAGCTCATCTTATGTCTGTCTCTCTCCCTCTTAGGGATTGTGGTTGGAGACATTGGTCCCAAGTTTGGCTTTGATGAAGTTGACAACGGTTTCCTGCAACTACAGCATGTGCGAATCCCACGTGACAACATGCTGATGAAATATGCCCAGGTGATGATGTGCCATTAATTGACATCACATTGTTTGAATAGATTGAGATGAGTTTTGGTAACCTATTAGTTTATTAGATTCATTTGATAACATATGTTTTGTTTATTGTAACTAATAAAGCATGACGTCTGGTATGTAATTAGGTTTGGTTCTCTTTGCACTGCAATCAACAGTGTACTGTACTTTTTGTTTGCCAGGCAGAACTGCAAGTTCATCTGTCCTATATCCTCAAGCGGATGCTGTCAGCTTGACTGTGTGTTTTGCTTATTTCGTCCATTAGGTGGAGCCAGACGGCAGCTATGTGAAGCCACCCAGTGCCAAGCTGACCTACGGCACCATGGTCTTCATCCGCTCCATGATTGTAGGCATGTCAGGCAGTGCCCTCGCCAAGTCCTCCACCATCGCCATCCGCTACAGTGCCGTCCGACACCAGTCTGAAATCCGCCCAGGGTTAGTCATTACTGACACACACACACACACACACACACACACACAGTTGAACCAACAGCTACACAAACATTGCGCGCACACACTCCACTTGCTTAACCATACAGTCATGCCTATACAGGGATCTAAATTCAGTTTTTACTTTGTAGCACTGCTGCCAAACAATAACATACAATAATAACAATAACATGACAAACTGAAAAGTGTCAAATTGCTGAGTCACATCGTTACAAGCACAGGCATGCAGTTTGTAGCATAGCATTCATTAATACACAGGACAAGATGTTACTATCCCTTGTGCCATAATCCAAGGTAAACACATGTAGAAGCCCAATTCACATAAAAAATATGAACGATACAACCACCATCAAATGAACACCATAGCAGACATCAGGCTATACCGCCATAGATCTAGTCATTCGTCAGATGGCACCATTCACCAGTTACCTAACCAACAGCGGTATGCGGCACGTCATTGGGATTATCAAGTGGGCAAGTGTTTCGTTAAGTTAGGCCCACGACACCTCAAGAAGGCTTAACTGTGTAAACCAGCGTCCTGGAACCATCCCCCTCTATGCCACCACCTCTCAACTCCCCTTTACCCTTGCCATCTAGGGTAGGGTAAGGGGTGGGGGTTGGAGTGGGTTAACCTTGATAGGATACATTCCCGGGTTAGGGAATGATTAAGATTTTGCGGAGATGGCAGCACATCATAAGTAGCCCCTATAATAAATCTAATTCTGCTTGCCTCCATGCTCCACAGATCCTTCCACTTCAAACTTCTCTTCTCTACACTCTTCCAATTCACCCACTGCCCTTGTTTATAAATAAAATAGGGAAAACAGGAAATACGGAAATGCATTCATACGGAAATAAATAAAAAGAGAAATGTATAAATAGGGAAATAAATATAAACAGAAATAAATGAATGAGAAAATAAATAAATAGGACAAAAAATAATATGAAAATATAAATTTAGATTTAATCGATTTATTTATTTATTTATTTATTTATTTATTTATTTATTTATGATTAAGTCAGTTTTGGTCCTCCATACAGTTGCAGGTCACTCAACAATGTCTTATCTTGCCCTAGTCCTTTTTTATTTTCCAGGGTTTTGAATGTCATATTTGACGAGCTGTAGGAGGGCTGTGCAGCAGAAATTAAAGCAACAAATTTTATAAGTTACGTTGAACCCTGTGTATGATCGCATCCCCGATGTGCCCGCATGAGAAAAGGACAAGGCATGAGAGTGAAAATATCGCGCTCCTTGATGAATTACATTTTTTTTAAATTAAAATATTCCTGCAAATGCAAGTTCCTAAATTGTTTTATTAAAGTTCATAATTATTCTATAAATGCTACTTTAACAGCTGCAAGAAATAGCCTAACAGGCTTCATAGTCTATATAGGCCCACTGTGGTTCGTGATTTATTTTCATGAAAAAAAACGTTTCAAAAACATCCCTCCCTCTGGTTTTTTCACAAATCGCACCCTGTAAACAGCCATATGATGTAAAACTCCCAAAGGGTCCTGGATCATGGCTAGTGCTCTTCCTGTTGCAGTCACAGGCCAGGAAGTGGGTGCTTCAGCATGCTTCCTGTTTGTGGGAAGGTGATTAGAAGGCAAATGAGATTTTTTCCCTTTGTGTGACTAATGCTTCCCGTCTTTGTGAGGTTGATAAAAGGCAAGATGATATCTTTTCCCTTTGCATGAATAACAGAACTAAGCAGTAGTTCTCCAGTTTGGTTTTGATAAGAGGTTGTGGCCAGAGCTCATAATGGTACTAAATGATCACAATATTATAGATGAAACTTTAGTGTTCCTCAAACGTTTGAGGCCAGCTGGACGCTTTCAGACGAACAGAACCTTGGGAATTGTTTGACCGTTGTGGGACTTCGGGGTCCGGATGTTTGGAACAACAGGGAAGCTTGATCACAGTTGACATTAAGCTGCCAGAAGCAATTAGAGAGCACATACATATTTCTCAGGAATCAAAGCTGATTTATTGTCTGCATGACCTCACACATATCTCAAACTGTTAAACAGTACAGTGATTAGGGTTTTTAGCAGTGAACACAGATTTAAAACCGCAGCGTGATTTTACAGTTCTCCCACTTGATTACTGTTGTGATCTATATGGCAACCTTCACATCTTACTCTATGTGTATGCATTGTGAATAAGTACGAAAAGCCACAGTGCAAGTAGAAGATAAAATAATGTGATATAGAGTATAGAGCTGTGATTGAAGGAATTCAAGTCAAAATCATATTTCATCATTAAGATATATTGCATATACAGCTATATACTGTATACGTATATGCTCTGAATATGCTATAGTGAAAATCTTACTAAATGCACCTTTAACACATTCATTGTGGGGTGGGGTAGAAACGTTCATTCCATTCAAATTTCACCTCGTTTAGAAAATATTTCAGATTCTCCATAACATACTTTCTAACCTCGTTCCTCTTCTCCACTGTGTACGTCAAATGTCTTGGTAGTACTTGCTCTTTGACTCTTTCCTCGTTTCTGAACAGGTTGCTCAGACTCTCAGCTTCAGCACAGTTCCCGGTGGCCCAATTGTTTTTGCCATCTGTGTGCAAACCAAACAAAATGTTACATGAACTGCAGGCTGGCAAAATCTCCCCGGTGCTGAGGCGAAATGCCTGGCACCTGACATATTCTGTTACATCTATGGTTCCATTAAAGTCTGATCTCCTGGATAGTTTCATGTGGGACATCACTGCATCAGCTACACGACGGTCCCAGGTTTCCAGACAGGAGGCAGCAACCATGATTCTCCCAGGAATAAGGTCAGACGTGGACATGGAGACTCCGTAGTACTTGACTGAATTTGGTGTCCGGGAGCTCTGGGAGACACAGAGGGTGGAAGAGACCAGATGTTTTGCTCCATCGGCCTTCAGCTGTTTAACGAGATCTTTTAGCTTCGTTTTTATTTCGTTCTCATTATTTACTCCAGGCAACTGGACAACCTGAAATGAACCACAGATATTATCAAGCTGTCAGTTTAAAACGTTAAAAAACCCCAAAGACGGTCCGACGATGCTTTGATATTTGATATTTGAAGATAAAATTTGGAAATGTGTGGCCTCAATGACTTTTACAGTTTTTTAATGGGTTTAGGGAGTGTGTTCGTAATAGGTTGCAATGACGAGTTTCTTCAGCTCTATGAATTATTGCAGATTTTTTATATTGCAGAAGTTTTTTATATTACATTGATTGCTGTAGTGTCACTATGACTATTAGCTCCATACTGTGGTGGATATTGTTTGGCATGCAAAATTTGATGATTTTCCTGCATGAGAAGGCAGTTTTGGTAAGAAGAAATAGTCAAACTTTTAAATGCAAGGGTGTTGAGGCAAGATAGCAATTAAGAAACGTGTTATTCTCCACAGATCATAGTCTCACCAGGTCTAGCACACAGGAGAATGGACTCCGCTTTGGTATTTCACAGGAGTAACAGTCAAATGGCTGAGGGAATGTGTTGTTCAAAACATCCAACATCTGCTCATCATTCACAATGTGCTGTGGGCGATATTTGGCCTTGTGGATTATCCCCATGAAGAAGATGCTGTGAAGTATCTGTTAAATTGTGCAGCAGATTCAAGAGAAGAAGTGTGTGGATTAGGCTATGGTATGCCTATAGCATTATGTACCACAAACAATATACAGGACACACCTCGTCCACTAACATAGTCGTGTCTTCTGTAGTCTGCGAATTTAACTTCAGCACTTCCTTGATAATGAGGAAGGCACTGGTTCTGAAACTCTCTTCAGTCTCCAGGAACATCTCACGTCTAAAATGATGATAAAGTTCAGGGCATCAAAAAACAACAGCACTACGTAGTGATAACTGCCAAGCATTGTTGAGACTCACTCACCTCTGCCGGTCCATTTTCACTGATAACAATTATCAGTCAGTTACACAGAGGAGACAGACGACAACAGTGTTGAAACATTTGGAAAAGAACGACACTCACACTCAAAATGGCCACGACGAGAAGTAATCTGAAAGTAGTTTAGAAACAAGGATGGACATGAGGAGGGGCCTGTTTATCATGGGATGGTTTCTGCAACCATAAAAGGAAAGGAATGATTTTTATCTTACCATTGCTCTCTACTGTTATTGAAAACCCTTTGACCAGACCAACCCCCTTTTTCTTTCATCCTATGAATGCATTTGTCAGGCAACCACCACCACACAATTGACCTTTGTGCAGCATTTTGCATTATTGATGTTATTATTAATGATATTGGAGGAAAAGGATTGTCTATCATCATTCATGTTGTACGCCTGAAGTTTCTCTTTGTAGATGTCACAATGAACATGAAGTTTTGTTTTTCGCCACTTACGCTCAGCCTTTCTGCACTCTCTTTTAAGGGCTCTCACAGAGGGAACATTTCTCCATGGCACACTTTGTTTAACGGAAAATATTTTGACTTTAGCAGGTACAATGGCATCAATAACATTCAAACTTTTACTGTTAAAGTTATCTACAAGTTCATTAACAGAACTTGAAGTACAGATTGTGTCACATTCCGGTCGAGAACCCAGAAGCAGAACAGAGAGGAGAGGCAAGTGCGGTGAAAAACAAGGTGTTTATTGGGGAATATAATCCAGGGGTTGTTGAGGGAGACCAGGTGCTCCTGGAGGCGGACGGGCAGGTGAATGGCGGAGGATTCCGGAAACAAAAACAAGTTCAGAATGAGCTGTAGAATGAGTTAACCGAAAGGCACGATAAAACTGCATTAGAAGGAAAAACTCCTCGGCTGGGACAAACCATATCAAGGCTTATGATCCAGCGAAGACTGGTGTCTGTGCTGGGTATTAGTAGGGAAGGTGAGATGATTGATGACGGCAGGTGTGCTGATTGTCGATGGAAATCTGGTGTGCAGAGGGGGGAACGGAATAGACAGAAAAAACAAAACACACCAGGCATACGTCACTCATACAAAGGAGAAAAAACAAACAAAACCCACTCACACCACTCACGGAGGTGGGATCATGACAGATGTAATGTTGATGTAATGTAGAGATGGCCTCTGTAAACAGTACCTTTGTGTTCTCATTTATACACCGCTTCTTAACAGTGTTTGTTGTTATATGGATGTCAGGATCATATCAGATCATAACAGTGTTGGGCCGGGCGCCATGTGTAGTACAGAGGAACTTAAACCAACATGCGGCTGCGGCCTACTAGTAAAACCAAAAGCCTAAACTCTAGCCCACCCGCTGGGCTAGAGGGCTAGAATTCCCCTAAACAA
>CABFOQ010054128.1:6080-25481 GCA_900660455.1 Gephyroberyx darwinii
CACACACACACACACACACACACACACACACACACACACACAGACAATGGTTACTACAATGTTTGATACACCCTTACTGGCTTTTAAATGATTTGTACAACTACATGTTCTGAATGCCTCCTGGCTGATATTTTGTGACGATATACGATATATGATGTTTTTTAAATTCTGGCCATGCCCACAATTTTCAAGTATTCAGTGTTTCCCCAGGAATTTTATTCTTGTCAGGGTAGAAAAGCCTCTGAAAGCTCAGGACAATACTAGGCCTAATAAACATATTTATGCATACCTGTGTGGAATCCCATTAAAATGTCTCTGGAAAACCCTTAACCTGAATATGTAATCAATCTAACTATCATATTGGAGATGGACGACATTTTTTTAAATTTATTTTTTTTATAAAAGGCAAGGTCTAAATCTAAACATACACACACTCACACCATCATGTAAGCCCCATACAGCCCTATACAACCTCAGCCTCTCTTGTTGGAGCCAGGAGATGAAACCCCTTTCGCTCATCCTAGACTGTTCTGACCCGTCCTGAGTCTGACCAGGCCAGGCCTGGGATAGAGTAGGGGTTGAAGACCTGTGGCATTAGACAGACCCCACCCCCCTTGTCCAACTCCTTTTTCATTTTCCTTTCACACTCTCGGTGCTCTGTGTCCACATGGAGAAAGTCCCATTCATTTTTAATACTGCTATAAAGGTTTTGCAGGCTGTCTAACTCCAAAGCTCTGTCTGTTTCTTATGCCTGTTCTCAAACTTTGTCCCCACTGACCACCATACACGCTCTGTGAGACAATCAAAGCAAATGGCTCTGAGACAGGCAGGCTCCTGATTGGCTGCCTGCTCCAATGCGCTACGCAAAACTTGATTCATTGTGTAAGTGAGTGAACAAGTTTTGAATTGAAACTCTAAATCTGCTCTCTTTGATTGAATGTTTCACACAGTACCTGATTCTTTACACAAGATAGCATTGAAAACAGATAGGGTGTTATTGAATTTGAATGTCAAACATGGTATAACACTTGTTAGAAGGTAAAAGGTCAGCAAGTGGGGGATTATTTTTCAAGCAGAAGTCGACAGAATAGCAAAGACTTTTGCATTAACACTAATATTGGATCATTCATTTATTTATTCTTTTGTTTTTTCACACATTTTTCTACATGGATGACCAAATAATTTCATTACTGCAATACAAAATGATTGTTAGGTCATAGAATTACCATGGAAATTGAGGGGGGAAAAATCTGAATAAAAGAATTTGTTAATGAGCCTTTACACTTACAATAACTAGCTAATAATCTGACGTATTCAGTGTCAGGGTGTAAAATCCATAGGACACAAAATCTCTCCGTTGAAACCCTGGATAACAATAATTATTATTAGAACAAAAACGTTTTGATGCATATTTGTGTGCAATCCAGTCAAAATGTCTCATTAGAATCGATTCAGTTTAGGGCTTCCCATAGACGGCAAATGTAATATTGATTAATTCTACAATAAATATATAATCAAATCTAGTGCATCATATCAGAATTGGATGACACTATATCCCATTTTAATGAAAAGTCCAATATCGGCCCCATATATTGGTCTAACCCTACTATCAACCCCTTGTTTTTCCTGCTCAATCTGCCACAGGTTGCCTCCTCGAAGAGTTGGAATTGTTGCCCATCATGATACCTTGACTGAAGAATCCCTTTTCAGTCCAGTAGTGATCGAAATAAACTCTGTAAGGTCATGATGACCTACTTGGGACTTTTGGAGAAGGCTCGCATAACCCCTGGTCTGTTTGTACCGCAATGATTTGCTGTTGTTTGTATTCAATTGATTGCTTGTTTGGTTACTTCTTTGGCCTCTTGCCGTTTTCTTTGGATTCTGCCCTTTTACCTCATTGATCTGTGGAGGACGTCTCCTCAGATTGGTGGGATATTTTAACAACTAGGATTGCAGAGCAAGACAGACTTTAAATAATGCATTTTTCAAAATAAGAGGTTTATGTGGCTGTGTGACACTGATGAGAGTCGATATCTGGATTTAATTTGACAAATTATCCAAAGAAACCCACATTTACTGCAAGTTCTCTGGTTGAAATCCACCCCTAGTCTGTCCACTCAATACTGATGTCGGCCTTTGAAGCTGCTGGTGTCTTTAAAAGCCTGCTCGCAAAACCACTTTTGCCCCTTCGGGATAATAAAGATTTGGACTAAACCGATTGTTCTGTTCCTCAAAAAGGCAAAAAGGATTTGGGCTGGCCCCTCTCCCACCGCTGCACTAATAGTTACAAATGGAAGACTCTAAAACAGTTTTAGCTGGCTAAAGAAGATGCATTGGATTGCTGCCCAGCTGATGAAATACAGAGCTCTAGGCTTCCAGTTGGGATCTTTACACAACTATTTCTCATACAGGGTATCTTGACAACTGGAGCAAATCTTGCCCACAGAGAGAAAAAAAGTCTTGTTTTTGTTGAAAATTAATAACCAATTTTTCATAAAATGTTACAACTGGGGTAACTTTGCACAACCACATCATTTTTCTATCATTGTACTTAAAGCATTTGCTCTTATATCTGGTCTGTGCCTGTAAAAGTGAGCAACGGGAAAACCACCTATCCTGGGTGGGGGAAAAAAGCAATTTTAATATATCAGGTGAAAATTAGGCACTGAGGACAATGAATTTGTTCTTGGGTGTTTCAACAGTTGGGTAAACATTTTTTTTAGATGTAAAACCCATTTTGTTCCAGTTGTTGGGGATTCCTGCTTAATGTTCTTCATACTACTATTGGGACGTTCAAGCATCTTGAAACTCTATTTCAGGAGGCACTCTTGTATCAGGGCAAATTACACACACATTGGCATATGCAACTTGTGCAGTAATTATGGCTGGACCTATCCAGGTATTTCTCAGCTAATAAATTTGCCTGATAGATTATACAATGCCAGGACAACTTTATTATCCCTTTTAATGTGTGCCTTAATTACTCCGGAGTGTAGCGAATCCAATTTGGCCTGCTCTGTAGTGGAGAAAGTAGTGCAATTATTATGTTATCACAAGTTTAAATATCATTACCGAAAAAAACCTGGATACTTTGAATAGTGCTAGAAGGAATAGCATAAAATGGAGAAATGGAACGAGTTTGGTTTGGGAGCCCGGGGCTGTTTTTTTAAAATGTTTTTCACATCATTGCTAGTAGACTGGGCAGTAAAAGAAACGTGTTTTGTAAATTAGATAAACTCGCTGTGTGCTGGGTGGCTGGGTGGCTGGGTGTAAATCACATAGATTATTGCGTCTCTTTGTTGTGAGTGTAACAGCGATAGGATGAACAATCACTGCGCCACTTGATTAATGGACTCCTGGGATTCCACCACTTAACCATAAATGTTCCTATAGTGTCAACCGGCACAGCCAGGATGGGATCGGTCGGTGGAAGTCACTCAGATCTTTGGAGAGCAGTTGGCCAATTGCACTGCAATCTGATCCACCGCGTCAGCCCTGA
This sequence comes from Gephyroberyx darwinii, assembly GCA_900660455.1. Taxonomy (NCBI): domain Eukaryota; kingdom Metazoa; phylum Chordata; class Actinopteri; order Trachichthyiformes; family Trachichthyidae; genus Gephyroberyx; species Gephyroberyx darwinii. The sequence continues at coordinate 9,580 of CABFOQ010054128.1, forward strand.
AAACGATTTCCAAAGTCGTTACGTAACGGTATAGACGGGCAACTTTGAAGCAGCTTTAGTGGAAAGGTTAAAGCAATGTGCATGAAAAGACAAAAAGCTTTTAATATGTTTCTGTCAAAGGGCCAGAAGTAGAGTAGGCGGATTCCAGATTGCCTCAGTCCAGCCAATTCATATTCCACAGTCGGCCTTCTTTCCCTCTGCCCCGGCCATTTCAATGGAGCGCAGTGTACTTTGTCTGACATTCTCCGCTGTTCAATCCTCATCTCCGCCGCCCTGTTAAACAAATGAATGATGGTTCAGGCGCCGCCGAATACCTTCCTGCCTGCTCTATCAGGCAGCGTGGTGGAGGTAATTGAGGGGAGGTGGGAAGGAGAGAAAAATCTATCTACCTTTCACAAAATCTTCATTAGTTTACCTTATGTCAAGAGAATGGGTCAAACCCAATTCCACCGCTTCCTAGACCCAACAGAAAGGTCAAGTCAATCGATGTGTGTGTGTGTGTGTGTCTGTGGCCTGTTACCATTGTGCAAACCCACGCCCTCTGGAGAGGTTTGAAAGGGAATATGGCGTGCCCTTTTTCCTTTACCTAAGACGCCATCGGGACAGCAACATGGAAATGCTGTTCCCTTGTGACTTTAAATATCTTTGGCTCTTCCTTGCTCTCTCCCCCTGTCCTCTTTATCAGGAATGCATGAGCTTGCTCAATAGCGTTTAAATAACTGCCATTGTCCCGCCTCTCTAATGCATGGCCGATAGCTGCTGGAGCTCTTCTCCATCGGCGGGCAGATAACGAAAGCGATCATATCACCAAGGCTTCGGTGTTTATGTGTTTTTTTGGAACGTCTTTGTTGTCAATAATTGCGTGTTATTTTACTGCTTGAGAGCCAGGTTTTATCCAAACAGTCTGCAGGAGATATGGATTTTCTCCTTTTCAATTTCATCGTTCTCTCCTTTCCTCCCCAGATGGCCATCAGCTGATATTGATTAGTGTGTAATATTGCGTTGCTGGACGGGTCTGGTCTGTTGACTGTATTATCAACGCCGAGCACTGTTAAGCACCAATCACGCTATTGGGAACGCCGTATTTTATGCCCTCCATCCGTTCTGTGAGTCATAGCACGGGCTCGGCTTGTTAGGAGCACTGGGATGTAGGAGCTACAGCCTGGTGGGAAATTCCTTTTTTCTCTTGATTTATTGACTGGACTTTTACTCAGTGGGCGATCATTGTGTGTTTAACAAGGCACAGTGAGAGGACTCCCTCACTAAAAATACTATTACATTTCAATTAGTGTTTTTCATGGTCTTTCTTCTTTGTAATATTTTGTGATCATGCATTTTCGCTACACTTACAGAAATTTGTAATTTTCTCATCGATGTGTTGGGCAAACACCTGACAAGATATAGCTATGTGTCTCAGCCCTGGTAAAATAAAGTCTGAGTGAGTGACTTTGTGTAAAATAGGTTAAAGTATTACCTTGTGTGATTTTTGCCACTTGATGGAGCAGCAGTGTCCTTGACATTTAAGTCACATGTCTGCGACTATCTTTAACTGAAACAAGCTGAAGAGTTTTATCAGTAGATGGGGCCTAGTCAATATTATCTCTCAGCCAACGTATCTGACTGCATGCCTGATCAATTTGTAATAATCCCAGCAGTGTGGTCTCAGTGTTGATCCACCTGTCTGAACATGCCCTGGATTTTATGGCTCAACAAGCACTATGCAGGTTTTCCAGGCCTTCTTTTCTCCGTTCACCCCATGGCCAGAGAAACTTTGTTAATTCCCGGTGGCCATTAGTGACCCGTGAAGGAACTACAGGCCACAGATGAGAAATTTTCACTAAGAATATTTGAGTTTGAGCTGGAGTTTGATAACTGGCATGGACACATTGGCTGTTGTAGTCGAAATGTCCTAGAGCAAGAATCTGAATCCCTCCACTGTGCTCAGACTTCTCTGTTGAAATGCTGAAGGTTAGCCTGAACAAAAAGGCACTTTTGCAGCTGGACTTTGCTACTCCAACTAGTTTGGCCAGCAAGCCTGTGAACACTGCAAGTTTCCACTCACCGGCCCACTGTGTGACTGACAATTGCTCTAAAATATCTCAATGTTTGTGTTGCCTTGAGGAAAAGAGTCTCTATTTTCTTTTTGCCCGGTTCATTGCCTTTGTTTCCGTCTCTGCACTAACATCACATCACGCAGAGTACGGTGGAATTTCCACAAACGATTTTCATAACAGAGACGAGTAAGCTGGCTAATTAGAGCAGAGATGCAGGAGAAATGTCTAGCAAAGAGGATATATATCACGGTGCAAAATTCTGGAATAATAATACTGCATTGTCATTTGCGTTTTGGTCAGTCGTTCGCTTGCAGCACCGTCCTCAATCATTGAGGAGTTGAAAATGTTGGTAAATTGGGTGAGTTTTTTTTCCAAAGTACAAGCCAAAAAGTGAAAAGTGAAAAGCAGAAATCTCAGCACCTGGCAAGTAGGAGCTGTTCCTATATTTTAAAGTTAATGGCATTACCCTTAAGGGCGCACTCACACTAGGCCCGGTTGGAGGCAGCTGATGTTGACGGAGGAATTTGCGGCTTTACTCCCGACTACAATTCACGTTCATCAATAAATCATCGATTTTATGGGACAGTCGCATCATTGACATGTCCGCGATTCGTGACGGTTAAGTGAACCGCGCCCGGACGCAGTTCGGAGCGATCACACTGGTCAAACGAACCAGGCTTTGGGCGTCAACCGCGCCCGGGCACGGTTCAGATGGCCTAATGTGAGTGCGTCCTAAGACTCAAAAGACAAAAGGACAGGACAGGCGAGAGAGACAGCAGACGGTGATCTCCCCGCTGTGGCTGAGCCAGAAGATGAAGCATGGCCACAGGTTTTGTCAATGCGGGTATGATTACTCTTGGTCCGAGGTTTATTTCACCAAGAAGTGATAATATAATAATAATGAGAATGTTATGAATCGGATATTTTGTTTGTGGAGTTTGTGTTTCAGGTGCCCTGGAACCATGCCACCTTAACACCTAGCCAGGAAGGCTATATAAGCCCCGCCCCCACCTACAAACTCTCTCTCTCTCTTTGTTCTGGCAGCTGACACCTCCGCCATCCTCTTTTATTTACCTTTAGATATGTATATGTTACAATAAATATAATTATCATTTCTACACCTTAAACTGGTTTGACTCCTCTATGTTATTGCCCTTGAGCCGGGGTTGTAACAAGAAGAAGAACAATACCAGTAATAATAGATTTGGCAATCTCTAATTTCTTTTACTCTTACCCTCTGACTTTTGAAAGAGTATTTTATTATTTTTATTATAACACTTTATTATTTTCTCTCTCTGTCTGTTGAGACTTTGAACAAATAACAGCAGCCATATCTTTCTCAGGGTGAGAAGTTAACATGTGCTTCCTCTGGGCATTAAATAACTGCGTAACTGCACATTTTGATTGAGTAAATCGATGAGAGCGATCCATTTCAATTATCCTTTTCCTTCATTTTTTTGGCCCTGCCATTGCCACTTGTCAATATATTTGGGTACAATTGGGTCAAACTTGCTAAAAGTCTCATGCCAGGTTTCTAACTCGTTTCCATGAGCAAAATGCTTGTGCACACAAGTTAGTGGATCAGAATCGACACTTCTTACGTACACAACTGCATTAATGCTACTGCATACGCCCGTCACTGTCTCTGGCAATGGCAGATGGGACAAATGAAAGGCCTACAGATAAATGACTTATGTTAGGTAAAGTGAAAGAGCAAACACCAGGAGCAGCAACATCCTCTGCAACAGGAAGCAACAGGTTTTATTGGAAATATGGTAGAAACGCTAGCATTAGCTATAGATAGAGGCTACCTATCATACTTGTACAAATAATTTGACAATAAATTGATGTTTAAAAATGTGTTATATCAACATGGGCATCTGCTGATCTTTAGAGTGACTTAGCAATATCAGATATGTATAGAAAGAGTGCTTTCCACTGAGGCGTGATAATATCTCTTATTATGGCTGGCGGTGCTGCATCAGGAAATTAAGGTCAGTATTATTTTTCAAGGTTTTGGTTGTTTGTTTTTGCCAGTACCTGTGCTCTCCAGTTGACAAATAGATTGAAGGAGAACACTTACAGGAGAAAGTGCTTGTACAAATGGCTTTTAGTAAAGAAAAAAAAAAACTTTTAGAAAGAGTTTTAGCAACAGGTCTCCCTCACTTCGTACCTATATTATCAATGTTTGGCACTGAAGGACAGAACATTTCTGGAAGTTTAAAACACTAAGCCTGCAGTACTAAATGATGTTTACATCTACCTTTTTGAATTTGTACTGTGTCTCAGCATGAGGATGGTGTGCTGAATGTGATGAGATTTTTTAAAAGCAGCACCTTTATGTTAATAGGACATTTCTTCATCGCAGTACAGAACCCTGATTGGCAGACAGCACCAGCTCCCCTGATTGAAATGCTGCAAACCATCTTAGTGGAGGTATTCCACATTGGCTTAACCTATTACCAGATTAATCAAACCTGGGGGGGAAACATAGCTATACGCAGATCCTCTCAACATACTGCCAATAATCCTTGCAAATATCCAGCCATAGGCTACACACGTGCATGGCAACTGGGCCTAACTGGAGTAATAGCCACCCGTAGCCTTACCCGCCTCATCTCGTTCCTTTTTCTTGCTTTTTATTTATTTTATTTTCCTAGGTTTCACCATCTGTTTTGTTGTCATGTCTTTGTTTATATATCTGTTATGCATGCACCTACATATGTAAGTAAAATACATAAAAATCATCCAGCATATGAATCATTTTTTTCACCTACACCTATTCAGTTCAAAAATCCTATCTAGCTTTTAACGTTGCACTGTAGGACCGACAAGCCCATTGACTTTATCCCACATTACCATGGACTATGCTGGTGAATGTGGCCTCTCTGTTCTGTGCCTGCCTGAGACATTATGTTCCCAGTGTGTCCCCTGAAGGGCCCTAGGTGAGGACAGGCTATTTTCAGCACCCATATTGCAGTGCTGCCCTGTGCCCGTTTGACTGACAGCTCAGTTTGAGAGTGACAGAAAGGCTTTATGTCGCCTCTGGATGATCTGCCAATCACAACCAGACCAACTGCTGTTATTCAGAGGCACTAAGTGTGTGTGTGGGTGCGTGGGTGGGTGCGCACATGTGTGTGTGTGTGTGTGTGTGTACCTCCATGTGTGTACTTGTGGGTACTTTTATGTGAATGTGTGTGCGTGTCTACATCTGTCTATCAGTTTTCATTAGTTTTCATTTAGTTTCACCTCATGCCTTTTCAGTTAGTTCACATATTTTGTTACCAACTTTGAACCATTCCAAATATTAGATGTGTTTTATCTTCTCGTGATACTCTTATATCCCCTAGCCTTGATTACTGTAATCTCCTGTTATGAATTGCAGTTCATGGCATCATATCACTCCTCTACACTAGTTGCCTGTTGGTGTTTTTGATTTTTCTAATCCCTTTTATTATCTGCTAGATCTCCTGCAAGATCCCTCTGCCCCCTCTGAGCTGAATTGCACCCTGAGAGCCTCAAGCGGTGCCATCCTGTCCATTTTTTAAAATCTTGTCCAAAGGCAACCAAGTCCCTAGGCTGGCAAAATCAGTAGTATAGTCTAGTAGTATAAGTCACTATAAATGATTGAGTTAACAGTCAATTAAGGTAAGCACATAACCGAAATATGCTAGGAGTTGGTGTAAATCTCATTAAAACACATAATAGTTACTTATAATAATGAAATGTTAAAAGAAAAATATCAAAAATGGCTTTGTGCCAGACTGTGATTAAGTGTTGTGATCAAAACCATATAGCGTTGCCATCCATCATTTCTTGTTTGAGCTGTGTGATAGTAATAGGTATAAAAGATATGAAGATATCTTACAACAGAACTTTTGAACTTTTGGGGACCCTGAAGGTATGCCCAACAAAAAAGTGCTTCAAAAGTGCTTGAATTTGATTTTGTAGAATTTCTTTAAATTTAAAGTTTGAAAACAGGGCTTGAATTGTTGAACTCACAATGGTGTACATGTTATAATAATAATAATATATAATAAGGACTTGTTAGGTTTCCATTGAGTTCCTTAGATGGAGTAGGGGAGTCAAAATCTTGAAATAAACTGGGGCAAGACTGAGCCAAGGTCATTCAATGTCTAGCAAATACTTCATCCCAGGCCTTTCTTAGTATATGTACGGTATACTGTCATTTCTGTTTAGAATGCCTCCAAATTCACTGGGAAACCACTAAATGATGCTAAAGAGGTAATCGTTTTCCCATTAGACTGCATCCAAGGTCTCAGTTATCAACCTCAAAGTATCCTAAGTGAAAAGCGCTTTAGATATGGTGTCTTACATCAGCGCTTTCAGTAGTGCCATGTAATGATGATGGGGTTTTTTTCGTGAATGCCTATTCTCAGATGCATGGACGGCTTTCAAATGTGCTCGATGGTCTGTGTGTGCATTTGTGTGTATACATATATATGGGTTGTGATTTCTTTTCAGTACAGGTGTTGGAGCGATTCTCTAAAGGGCAGAGTCGGAGTATACCTCCTGAAAGTGAGGAATCTACCCTCCCATTTCAGTCTGTCCCCTCACATTACAGCCAACACTTTCTACAGAGGGCGCCAGAAAGGGAGCTGCCCGGGACCTCATTAAAGATTTACACCGCTCACAGGAACCGGTCAATGAAGCACAGGGAGACGGGGAGGCATAGTAGATGAAGGAGAGACAGAAATGGATGAAAGGAGAGAAGGAAAGTAGGCCAACGGGAGGCGGGAAGAGGAGGTGAGGAGAGAGATGTGGAGAAGTGTCCGTCTTTTAAAGTTGGACTGAGAGCAAACAAAACAGATTGTTTTGGGTTTTTTTCAAAAGTCAGTCTAGAGTTTTGTTGCAAAGGTTGTTCGGCAGATTTCAAGCATCATGTACCTGCTACATGCTACCCCTGCAGGTGTGGGATGTATGTGTTCATTTCATTGCTGGAGCATTACACAGCTTCACTTATGTCAATTATACGGTTAAGATTTCTTGTAATTCTTGTCTGAAGTGGATGCTCCCCCTCAATATAAATGCCTTTTGAATGTAAGAAATGAAAGGAAAACATAAGATGAACATGTAAGAATCCTTCCCACATTAGTTAAGAAGCGTGCCCAAGGTCTATACACGAGTAATGGACATTTAAATCCCATTTCTACCAATGCTTTGGGAAGTTCCAAAGCATCTCTATTTCTGTAAACCCAAAGGGAAATCTCTCTCTCTCTCTCTCTCTCTCTCTCTCTCTCACACACACACTTTCTCTCACTCAGTCTCCTACTCCACTGCCAAGAGCTGTCAGAAAGATCAAAGTGGGTAAGTGCTTTTGATGGACTATGCCACTTTTTTCATTTACAGTACACACTGGCTTTGACTTGAAAGAGTTTTCATTGTAATTAATTTGATGTTATGTATTTTGAAATAGGAAAATATATTGGGAAAGAGGTGTGTGTGTGTGTTACGTCCCCAAAAGGTAGTCTAGGGGATGAAGGGAGTAACATGAAAATAATAAAGATAACCCGGGGACAAAGGAGCAAGGAGAACAGAGTAGTATGAACAAACCAAGGATTTTATTAACAACTGAAATGACGGGTTCAAAAGACCTCAAAATGCCAACTGAAAACTACTTCCCGAAAGGGGAAAGCAATGAATGAAACAAGGTAAACCAAAAAGCAGTAAGCGATAACTGAAGCAGGTTAGCAGATAAATGTAACAAAGCAAAACACAACGCTATATAAACACACTCCTCCTAAGGAGAGAGCAAGGATTACCGACACGGTACTACACAACTTGATTTTGACAAGGCAACCAACACACAGCTTGGAAACTGTCAACTGGCGCCGTCTGGCTGCTCCTCCTGGCTTTTATCCTCCAGGCCTTGATTGGCGACTGTTGGTTGTGGTTGTACATCTGGGATAGGAAGACAAGAGGGTTATGGCCGGTGTACACAGTCACTGGAGATGAGCTGGAGCCAACATACACTTCGAAGTGATGAAGAGCAAGGAGCATGGCTACGGTCTCCTTCTCAATGGTGGAGTAGCTCAGCTGATGACGTTTGAACTTGACTGAGTAGTAGCATACAGGATGGCACACATCTCCCTCTCCATCCCAGAAGCACTAGCGTCAACCTCTAGTTTGAAGGGAAGAGAGAAGTTAGGCACAGCCAGGACAGGAGCGCTGCAGAGGAGAGCCTTAACAGCATCAAAGGCATGTTGACATTCATCAGTCCACACGAAAGGGAGAGCAGGGCTACACAGCTTGGTAAGGGGAACAACCACAGAGAAGTTTTTACAGAAGCATCTGTAGTAACCAGTCATGCCCAGAAAAGTTCACATCTGGTTGTAGGAGCTGGATAGGACAGCACACAGCTGCGACCTTGGCATCTACTGGATGGCCCTACCCATGCCCAACCTGTTTCCCCAGGTAAGTGATGGTGGCCTTACCAAACTCACACTTGGCAAGGTTAAAGGTCAAGGACGCCTTAGCAAGCCGCTGGAACACCACAGTCAAGCTGGCAATATGGTCAGCCCAGGTGTCGGAATACACCAACACGTCATCGAGGTAGACATTGCAATGGGGGACCTCCCCCAACACCAGGTGCATCATGCGCTGAAAGGTGGCAGGCACATTCCTCATACCAAATGCCATCACTGTATACTGCAAGAAATAGTCAGGTGTTACAAAGGCAGAGATGTCTGAGGCTCGGGATGTTAAAGGAACCTGCCAGTATCCTTTTAGTAAGGTATTTCGTGAGGAACACAGCTGGACCAATGCTATCGATGCAGTCTTCCATGTGAGGCAATGGGTATGAATCAGTTACAGTAACTGAGTTAACCTTTACGAAAGCCCGTACAAAAACAAGGCGTGTGTGTGTTTCAGTTTAAAGCTGCACTAGAAATCCAGCTGAAAGGTATTATAGATACATTTCCTAATCTGAAAATCTGAAATTTCAAAAGCCAACACCTTACATGAAGCTGTTCAGATGTTATGAATGTGATATGAATCAGGGTTGATGTAAAATGTCTTCTCATTGCATCCCCCTGTTTTAATCTCGTTTATCCATCTCTCCATCTCTTGTCTCATTCTCTCTCCCTTCCTGTCTCTCTTTAGTTCACTCCTCTCTACTACTTGGCATTTTGCTTCCTTTACCACTCTATTATCCTGTCCCACACACTTCCTCTCCGTCTTCCTCTCCGTCCTGCCCCACAGTACAAACAGACCAACTACTTTTGCATCGCTTCGCTCAATCAAGAGTCATCATTTATGGCCATTTTACTGGGTGTGTTCTGGGGAGACCATTTAACATTGTTTGTTTTGGGAGACCAATTTTGTATTTTATCATTTTCTTCACTTCATTTTACCCAAATATAATCCATATGTTTGTAAAATATACTGTTGAAATTGTGCTTTACTCTAGCGAGCTAGCGAGCCAAGTGGCTAAGGATAATTGGATGTAATGGAACAGGCTAGCAAGACAACATTACTTGTTTAGCCTACCAGATCGAGCCACGGTTAGCAGCTAAAGTATTTAGGGCTACCTCCAGTCACGTTACACACCAGGAGGCCCCACAAGCTCCAGGTATGCAGCAAAAGCGCAATATGATTGGGTCCCGCACCGCCACAACCGCCATGCTCATAATATACTTTTTCAACTTATCGTTTGCCGCCACCTGTCCCATCATGCCGTGCACACACATTTTTTCCACTTCTCGTAGACAATGAATGGAGGCAAACTATTCACCTCATGAAATGCGTCTGGTTTGCAGCTACCGTCAGACGCACCTCTACCTCCTCCCTCGTTCACCGACCAGAATATCCTTGTATAAATACTGTGAAGAAGTGGGAGGGCTATCTATGTCAATGAACAGAGCCCAGCTGTTTCTTCCCTTCATTAGTAAAACGGTGACAAGAGAAGGAACCATGGCAACCACCACAGAACAGCCACAGCGACTGTCACATGAGAGAGAGAGGGGTCCCTGATATAAGAGGGTGTCTGTGTGTGTGTGTGTGTGTATGTGTGGAGGAGTGGTGTTAATTAGCTACCGACATAGCCTACTCTGCTCTTACTGATCAATAGCTGTGATGGCTCTTAATAGGGAGCCAGGAAAATCCATCCTTCATTTTGAGTTAATTGAGGGGAAAGAGCACAAACATGCTAACGAAGTGTGTCGGCCGCAGTCCTATTGATGTTTCACCAAAACATCTCGTCTGAGAGACAAAAAAGTCACTTCAACGTGTGTGTAGAAGTCACTCGAGAGTAATATAATAATAGACTGGAGTCATAACTTGCCATGGAAAGCAATTATGTAGGCATATTCTTGATCAAAAGCTAATATATTACACATGTCCTGGCACACCCTGCTTTTTTAAAGTTATAGTTCCAATAATAAGATGGAAAGATTTTCTTTAGATTTGAAAAAAGTGATGAAACACAGAAGTAACTATAATATTGTAGAGGAAAAAATAGTGGGGAAAATGAAAACAATGTAATGTTTGTTTAAAATGGGTCTGATGTAACTCATGCTTCAATACATATTGCCTTTCTATGGGACATTGAAGTTGTTTGGTGCAATTTAAAACCCAGTCCTGCAACACTGAAGTTGTTCCAAAATATCACAAAAATTGTTCTTTGTTCACAAAATGAGAATTTTTTTCCAGGATTGGATCAAGACATTTTCAGAAATTGCTTACTTATGGTCTGCATTTTGTGGCAATGACAGCATGAAACTGCATGAAAATGTTTTTTTGGTTTTTTTACCTTTACTTACCTTTGCTGAGCATATGTGAGATATTCAACAACGGTGCGCTTCACATCATTCAGTCACCGTCATTCACACCCAGGAGCCGGCCAGAGGAAAAACACAATCCTCCACTGCTGGTGAGTGAGCCGCTCCACTGGAGAGTAGTTGTTGAGGGAGAGTGTCTCATGTAATCGCCCCCGTCCAGTTCTTCCTCGCCAGTTTGGCAAACGTACATCGGACTATTATGTTGATGACTGTGTTTTATGTGTGTCAAATTCCACAGAGAGGACAGTTTGTTTAGACGCTTTCCCTTTAGCGTATCGATCCAAAATAATTCACATTCAAACCACCTTTGTGCAGCACTGTTATTATCCTCCACATGCTTCGTATAGATCACTGTGGATTTATCATCAGCCATACTGTAGCTCTGTGGCTGTGTTCTAATCCTTGTCACTTTGCTATAAGTACTACATCACTTACAAACTCTTCTATTCACTCTGTACCATCTGGTCTGCAGCCCCCGCGTTGCTTGCACACCGCATCCCTTTGTATCTGGCTCTATAGAACCATACGCTCTTTTGATGTTGTTCCATTTTGTTCTGTTTTTACAGTCAGAGTGGTTGAATAACACAAGGGGACATGTCAACATGAATACTGTGGCAGCTGTGGCTCGGTGGGAGAGCAGGTTGTCTGCTGATCCGCAAGGTTGGCGGTTCGATCCCCAGCTCCTCCTGTCCACATGTTGACAAGACTGAACCCCAAATTGCTCCTGATGGTCAGGCCAGCACCTTGCATGGTAGCTCATTGCCATTGGTGTGTGAGTGGGTGAATGAGAGGCATATATTGAAATTGATAAAATCGCTATGTGAATGCAGCCATTTAACACTACGAGTGCTCTTGTTGTCTTAAATCTTAGCTATAGCAAAAATGTACTTAATGTAAATCTATCAGTTTACAAGCCAGTATCCACATGATACATAGCCATACAACATATTGCAACATGTCAGTCATGTTCCTGTTCTGGAGCTTTAGATATCCAGTGACTCATTACATCTTCATCTGTTGATACCATCTGAATTGTCTGAGTTTTCTCACCAGCCCGACCAACTGAATGGAAACCCATTGGTATGAATAGCCCGTGGCTGCTCATGTTTTCATTTAGTAAAGTGGACCTTTCCATATCAGCGTGCTTTCACAAAGCTTAAACATGTGATTACGACAAGGTTTGGAGAGAAGGCGCGTGAAAAAACGAGGACCCCATAGACCTCATTTACTTTTTTAATAGAATCCCTAATCAGAGATAAAAAGAATAATGGAGGCTTCAGGCGAGCGAGTGTTTGGAGGACTTAATGAGATAACAATGGATCTATGCACAAACAACACCAACGTGGGGAGGAGAGGAAACGGCATGCTGGGATTGATTTCTTTGTGTAATCCACAATACCTCAAGTTTGAAGACGAGTATTGCCTCTGACAAATGAGGAGTTCAGAGGTATTCTATGAGTTACATACAATATATGAAGAATTGATACAAAGACCGTACCTGCTCACCTGAAAACTCACAAGTATGACTCAGACTTTTGTCCCAGTTGATAGCCACGCGTCTCAGTTCTTTGAGAAATCCGATTAGACAACTCTTTGATCGTGAGAGTAAAGCATGGGATAACTGGGGCTCCATTTCACCAAAATAAGAGTATGCTGTTAGCCATCAGCCAATGGCAACTTGGTGTAAAATCCTGAGGCATGTCAAAGCCTTAGTGTCTTGGGAGTGAAGGCACTGAGGTCTTGTTCAGCTCTCCGTCACAGGTCTTTTTCAGAGCAAGTAAAGTGCAGAGCCTCTTACGTAGGGCGGGGCAACTAACCGAAAATGTACCGAAACTGACATCTAGAACCACTCACTGACTCAATCTTGCTCATGTCGGTTAATTCGGTAAATACTTTCCCCAATGCATGCATTCATGAACTGTGCCCTTAACAAAAAAATACTACGTCGTGTTCAGTCACGTGCCTCCGCCCCGTCCAACTGTTCAGACCGGCCATGCCGGGCAGGAAATTGGACACAGGAACGGCATCTGGTCAATTTTCAAAATAAAACAAATTTCAAAATAAAACATCCTGTATAAAATAAATTATCGTTCATTAATCGTTATCGAGGTAAATGTTTGAAATAATCGTGATATTGATTTTAAGTCATATAGCCCACCCCTACTCTTACGTAATGATTTGTTAAAGTGATACACTGATATTTTCTGTCATTCTTCCACACTGGACACTCTTAATAAAGCTAAGATGTGGCAGCCATTTTCAATTACACCGATCTGAGCAATTAGTTATTGTTTTAGATGGGTATACATTTCGTACAGTATTATTTAATATGGGCAGAGAGTTACGCGATTGGCTCTTGATTATAAAGGTTAAGTAGAACTACAAAACAGTTAGCACAACCGATGGATTTGTTGCTTTGTGTTTGTGTTGTGAGTCTAGCTTCAAAAGGTAGATAGCGAATGGCTAATTGATTTATTTTATGTATGATATGATTCACCTGAGACTGAGGAGCCTAGGTGTTAGTATACCTTGTCATATTTAACCATAACCTATTAGAGCACAATAAATGATGATTTTTCAATTAGTAAAGGCCTTTCCAGGATAGATTTCATCTTCACAACCTGCAATTTGCACCTCACTACATGCATTAACGTGGTATTTTCAAATGACACTGATTGGCCCAAGGGGGATACTACATCTAGTGTTCATTTATCCATGTGTCATGTGTGACGTCTCAAACCCCATCGGTTGGATTTTGACAAAACCTCGGGGAATGATGCATCTCCCTATTGTATTACAGCATTTTCACAATTACACTGACTGGGTCCAAGTGGGCGCAGCAATTACAGTTCAAAACAAGGTGGCATAATTGTAACAGATCGGACCTGAGGGGACTGCATCATTTGTGTGGGATAACATAGCACCGCTGCCTTTTTTCTGTGATTGATGTTTCACCAAGGAAATGTTTTTCTCATATTATGGTAAGTGGCTGACAAAAAATAACAGACTTGTTTTGAAAAAGGTGAGGTATCCCAGAACAGCAAATCTGGATGTTTGACTATGATGGATTTTTAGCACTGGAATATCACTGAAATATCTTTTCCATTGGATCGCTGTGTGTGAGCTTTCCTCTGTCTATCATCCCTGACAGCTGTCTTGCCCCGCTGACAAGGTTGACCAGGAGTGGAGGGAACAGAAGGCGAAAGAGAGAGAGTGTAGAGTTAACGTAGGGAAAGAAACAAAACGAAACACACACACACACACACACACACACACCGGCTTTTCCAAAACACCATCTAAGACGTAGGCCGTTTAGACACCATGACAAATATAATGGTGTTTGTATCAGTTCTACACAGCTACTATGAAAACTACTATATCTGTGATGAAGAGAAAATAAATAGTGACAGGGTATGGAGCTACATCACGCCGTTTTATGGTGCTACATTGCATGATGCAGGACACACACACACACACACACACCTCGTAATGAGGGTGAGATGTGGTGTAATGTGTATTGACCTCTGACTGTTGTCCATCTTACAGTTAATGTGTGTTTACTGCCCTGTGGATCTTATCAATGGGAGTGTGAGTGTGTGCTCACATAAAATCGCTGCGCTGTATTTACACAGGATTCAGCAAAAGTTTTCATTGAACACCGGAGTGGTAATTGAAGAAACTGCTGTCTCTGGCAGTATGAGCAGAGGAAAAAAAAACTCAGAGTGGGGACTGAGCCATTGATCTCCTAATTACAAACCTGTCATAGCACCGGTGCCCATTTAGCAGAGCTTATTTACAAGTTACATCAAGTTGTTTTGGTGTGAAATCCTCGTATCTCCCCTCGTTTTCTTTCTGTTTGCACTGTGATGGATCGCTGACTGATAGCTGATTATCCCCAATGAAGAGAAATGCTTACTGGCTGTGCAGGACCAAACCAAAAAAAAAAAATCTCTCTCTCAGGACCAGAGGAAAACAACCATCGTTCCTTAATTTCTGTAAGAGATGACTTTGAGGCGATATTTTTCAGGACACTAATAATAAACCACTGTTTTTAGCAGGTCGGCGCAGGGTACAGCCCTAGAGGGACCAGTTACAGTCTTTTTTTGTTGCATCCATAAATCCTCTGCAGTAATTGTCAGAAACCCTGCAGGACTGCAATCGTGGGAACACTGTGTGCGCGTGCGTGCGTGCATGTGTGTGTGCGCGCCTTGACCCCGCCTGACCCAGCACACACCATCACCTTTTTAAGATGGATGACATTTAGGCCGAGATGAGGCGTTGCATGGTTACGTGATCCTCAGGCTTGACATGCATAAAACATATAAGAATCGGGCTGCCAGTCTGAGACCGGCTCTGGCACCAACGTTAGCGCGGTGAGGTTTATATGATGATGTAACCCAAGCAATAATCCTAGCCTGGTCCTTGCATTTGGAAAAGATTGATGTATAATACGCTCTGATTTCTCACTAGCCTGGAAACAGAATAATGGGACAGGAGACACACACAGACACACATCTGACTGTGTGTGAACACATCTGACTGTGTGTGAACACTGTCGTGGTAATTTGCCTGGAAGCACTCAAAACTGTTGAAATAACACACAAAACACTGATGGGTTGAAACACACAAATATATTGTATACAGTATATTGGAGAGAAAGACCTTGTCACAGGTCCTACAGAAAGTCAAAGTCTCCCTATGCTCTCTCTCTCTGTGAAAGTTAACTCACTACAATATTTATAGTTTCACAGAAAAGAAAGAAGTCTCTCATGATTGGTTCTCCATGCTAAGACCATATGGGTCATCCTATAGATATCTATCAGTCCAGCAGTGGACTGGTCAAGGCCACATTTCTGACTTCCTTGAAAGGCCTCACTAGCTGGTTCTACTATACTTAGATGTTTGCTGCACACGTTACATGTCTGTCACAGCACAACATAGTATCAATACAACAGTCACAAAATAATACTAATAAATGATAAATTCTAGCACTCTTCGCGAATTTACTTTCACAACACACATACACACAAACCCAAGTGTGTTCTGTGTT
>CABFOQ010054130.1:0-19717 GCA_900660455.1 Gephyroberyx darwinii
ACTGTTCTGTCCTCCTTATAGGTGTCTTTACACTAAGTTGACAGGCAGTTAACTCGTCCTCAAAATCACCACACTGTAGAAGTACTTTTACTTGTTTAATGTAGGTAACTTCGGGAAGGTAAAACTGCAACAGATACAGAGTAGACACAGACACTGTATTAGTTCACAAATTATGAGTGAACAAGGCTAAATACAAAGGATAGGCTAATATGAATTGTGCCTGGCTTCTAATACATAGAATAGCTAGGTAGGCTACGCTAGCTCCACCACATGAATACACCCAAAATATAAGGTGATAAAGTGACTATCAAACTCTTAATACATCAAAATATAGGTTACGCAAACTCAATACACAAGTACATACCAACGATGCTTCGAAGGGAATGTATATCGGCAGAGATGGAACAGGATAGAAAAGGCAATCACACTGTTACTTTCTCAGATACTGCTTTCGTTGACATGACTTCCTGGAACCTTTTGTGACCTTATCTGATGAGGTCATCAAAACGAGACTACCAACACAAGCTGCAATCTACAGAATGGCCAGTAGGGGGGAGTAAACCACAAGATGAAACACAAGATAACTAAAGAAATATTACAAGGCAAGACAATAATACAAAAACACGTTTTTGATTGCATAACAGTGAATTTAAATAATAATTAACCAAATATCAGCCATCACACCGGTACTTATGTGTGACATAGCAACCGCTTTGTTTAGTGACTGTTAAAGAACTATGCTGGTTTGTAGAAAATGTATTCAACATTTCATTATTATTGATTAAAAAAAATGAAAGCAAAAATGAATTGCATTCTTTTTTTATTACAATGGTGTATAACCACCATTATATAAAAGTAATGAGGCACTGTAAACCACCGGTCTGTCAGGGTTGGTTGCTTAAGTAAAACACCTTTTTATGAGAAAAGAAAAAGAGTGCAAAGCCAATTATTGGGAGCTTGTTATCTATCTTGCAGTTTTCCTTCAATTGCTTTCCTATTGCTTTTCCTTTCCTAGCTATTCTTTAGTTGCACTTCACCAGCATAACCTTTCATACATATAGTCATGATTGAAAGTTTGTGAAATCCTTGTGGAATTATAGAAATTCAAATTTTATTATTTCATCAAAAATAGCCTTTTCCTTTGTCGTAAAATTTAACTGTTTGGTCGCAATCAAAAAAATGTCATGTTTGGCATCAACCGAAAATTGCTTACCACCAAAATAACTTACTCCCTATGGTCAAGCATGGTGGTGGGAATGGCATGGTCTGGGCTGTTTTTCTTCCTCTGGACCTGGACAACTCAACATCATTATGGGACCCATGAATTATTATTTTTTTTAAACAATATATTTATATATATATATTTATGTTTTTTTCCTTTTTTCCCCCAAAGAAGATACAAGACAGTCAAACAGCATCAGACATACCCCCCCTCCAAAATGTCCGTAATGGACATAAAATAAATACATAAATAAACTTTAACATAATAGCAATAATAATAATAACAACAATGTTGAGAATAGCATTATTCATAATTGTGACAGGTACAACATGTGGAAGAAAGACAGAAAAAAAAAAAAAAAGTTAAAGTACAAACGATAGATATGCTATATACATGCAGTATATTATTGTCTTACACAATGTTGCAGTGCACCCAGCTCATTTGTGGTTTACTCAAACAAAAGCCCTAGCCACCCATCAGGGCCAGCGAAAGCCCAGGACCACCCGGGCCGAGAGAGCCAGAGAATGCGACCGCACCCCAGAGCCCAACCCCAGAGACACCCACAGGGACAGCCCCAGTCCTAACCCCAGAGACGTCCCCAAAACCGGACCCAGAGGACAGCCACACCCCCCGCCCCCAAAAACCTGAGCCATCCCAAGCACAGCCAACAGCCCCAGGGAGCACCCAAGATCTCAGCAGAGCACTGCGGTACAGCTTCAGGCCTGACCATGGACATCACCATTAAGAGAAGTTCTATTTTGTAAAAAGGTTACAAAGTCTCCCCAGCATTTATCAAAAAGTAATGGTTTCTTCCTGAGATTAAACATAATCTTTTCTGAAGGTAAGTATGATGAGAGCTCTTTAATCCACAAAGATACACTAGGGGGCCCCTCACTTTTTCAGCAAATGGCTATACATTTATTAGCCGCAATCAGGGCTAGTCTGATAAAGCAAATGTTGCTGCTGCTGTTGGTAAAACCCCCAGTAGTGTCAGTCTCGGGTTGGTTGGGATCTCCACCCCCACAATTCTTTTAATGATGTCCAAGATAGATCTCCAGTATTGCTCCAGGCATCTACATATCCAGAACATGTGTAAAAGAGTCCCTGTTTCAGTCTTACATCTAAGACAATATTCTGAGTAGCTACTACTTATGTTATGGAGGCATTGAGTTGTCAAGTAAACCCTGTGTATAAGGTTAAACTGTAAGAGTTTGTGTAGGAGAATGATTGAGAGCTATCACATATCGACTTCCACTCAAAGTCCTTGAAAGCATAGCAATGTCCATTTAACCTTTGCATTAAGAACTTTACTTTCTGTAAGGCTCAAGAGTCATAGGCATAGGACTGTTATAGGCAAAGGATAGAAAACCTCTAGAGTTATGTTTTTCTTGCATCATAGTATCTATCTGAAAATCCTCTAAAGGGTCCAGTTGTCCTCCATGCTGTACTCTAACGTAATCTCTAACTTGTAAATATTTTAAAAAGAGTGCCGAAGGAAGCCCAAAAGAGGATTTCAATTGTTCAAAGGATTTCAAGTTGTCGTGCTCAAATAGGTGTCCAAACGTACATATACCTCTGTTATACCAGTCTCTAGTAATGCCATCCTTCAATGCCCCGGGTAAAACAGGATTAAAATGGAATGGGGTAGACCTGTATATTGTGCGGACACTTTGAAACTTTAATCTAATTTCATGCCATATTTTAGATGTATGTTTTATCATTGGATTTGGAGTTACGTTTTTCTGACTGTGATAGGAGGGAATGAATGGAATACTTGACAGCACTTCTGTTGTGTGAGACTGTTCAATAGTTTTTAATACATGTCCAAATAGCTCTGGATTGAACAGCCATATAGTATAGCTGAAAGTCAGGTAGAAAGTCGGAACTTTACCGTTCCACAGGAATCTAGAAATCCGTCTTTCCAAATTTTTAAAGAAGGCTTTTGGGATTGGTGTTGGAAGTGCTTGAAATAGGTAAAATTTGGGTAGGATATTAATTTTTATACAGTTTATTCGTCCAATTAGGGATATAAGTAGAGGCTTCCACCTTTCCAGATCTACTTCCACTTTTTTAAACGGGGTCATAGTTGAGGGAGAAAATTTGACCTAATCCGTTGGGTATTTGCAGACCAAGATAACAAAGCTTATGAGGTCCCCACCGAAAGGAAATATTGTCCCTTGAAAGTTCTTGGGCAGCTGAATTGAGAGGCATTATCACACTTTTTTTATTTTGTATCCAGAGATGCAGCTATATTCATCTAATAGGGTGAAAAGGGCAGGAAGTGATGACATGGCATTGGTCAAATACAGCATAATATCATCAGCATATAGCGAAATGACATGCCTATCCTGTTCAACCATAACACCCTCTATGGCAGAGTGTGCTCTTATATCGATTGCGAGAGGTTCAATTGCCAATAAGAAGAGTAGCGGGGACAAGGGACAACCCTGTCATGTACCACGAGACAAGGGGAAAAGAGATGATATATTAGCATGTGTTCAAATCATTGCT
Source organism: Gephyroberyx darwinii (assembly GCA_900660455.1). Taxonomy (NCBI): domain Eukaryota; kingdom Metazoa; phylum Chordata; class Actinopteri; order Trachichthyiformes; family Trachichthyidae; genus Gephyroberyx; species Gephyroberyx darwinii. Next base: position 3,734 of record CABFOQ010054130.1, read on the forward strand.
GATGGATTGAGATAAAGTATCTGTATCATTCGTATTAAATTTGGACCAAAATTCATTTTTTGTAAAATTGCAAAAATAAAGGGCCATTCTAAACGATCAAATGCCTTTTCGGCATCTAATGAAAGGGCAACTACAGGGGTGTTGATCTCTTTAGCACAATGAATTATGTTGAGGAACTTTCGAATGTTATCAGAGGAAAAACAATTTTGAATGAAGCTGGTCTGATCTTTATTTATAAAGCTAGGTATTACATTCTCCAGTCTAGTGGCTATAACCTTGGTAAACACTGATGAAAGGAGGGCAATGGGCATATAGGATCGACAGAGTTTTGGGTCTTTGCCTGGTTTCAGCAAAACTAATCAGAGCCAGTTCTAATGTTTTAGGTAGCTGGTAGATCTCAATTGCATGCTTAAACATATCCATTAGTGGTGTAATAAGACTAGATGCAAAAGCTTTATAGAAGTCCATAGGGAACACATTGGCCCTGGCAATTTTTCTCCTGAAAGCTTTCCCATTGCATCTAGAACTTCCTGTTTAGTAATGTCAGCCTCTAGATTGTCCCGTGTCTCCACAGTCATCCCCGGAATGGCAAGTCCCTCTAAGAAATTATCCATTGTATGAGTATCTACACCCTGAGAAGTTCAGATACAAGTCCTTAAAGGTCTCATTAATAAGTTTAGGATTATGTACTACAGTGGCACCATCTTTGATCTTAACTGAGGGGATACATCTTGAGCTATCCTCTTTTCGGATCTGCCAGGCTAATAATTTACCACATTTGTCCCCATGTTCGTAATACTGTCGTGTAGTTCTGGCCATGGCATTTTCAACCACCCGAGTGGTTAGCATACCATACTCCTTTTGTTATTTAGGACGTCAAAAGTCCTCTCATTTTGTGCCTGAAAATGTTCCCTTTCAAGATTCCTAATCTCTGATTCAAGTGTTTCAGTTTTTAACAGATGTTGCTTTTTTTCCCATGATCCATAACTTATAGTCTCACCTCTCAAGTAAGCCTTTAAGGATTCCCATACAATGGTTGGTGAGGCAGTCCCTTTGTTTATGCTAAGAAAGCTGTCAGTGTTGTTTCTGATAAATGTAAGGTGGATTTTTTCAACATAAGTGAGAAAGATATCAATTCTGGAATAACTTTTATGAGCATGTGAGTAGAAAGAGTACTCACATAGAAATTTACGTGTTTCCCTCCAGACATCTACAAGTTTGAAGTCTACCATGTCTTTTTTAAGTACCTTAGCCGCTTTGGTTAGAATTTTGGGGTTAGAGGATGACCGGTCTTTGGATGGATGCAGAAATTCATATCTCCACCTAGAAAAACAAACTTTGGAAGAATTGAGGGCAATCATAATTTGGGCCATAAATATTAACTAATGTAATAAGTTCACCTGCTATGGAGCCTTTAAGTATCAAGTATCTGCCCTGTTTGTCCTTCCAACATTATCCACATGTAAAGGGACATTTTTGCCTATCAATGTGGCAACTCCCTTAGATTGGGATGTAAAGGATGAATAAAAGATCTGCCCCTGCCATTGACGGGTCAGTTTGGCATGTTCAGCGTCCATTAAATGGGTCTCCTGTAGTAGAGGTATGTCTATTTTATGGTTTTTCAGAAAGTTAAGTACCTTTTTATGTTTTGACAGTTCGTTGATGCCATTAGTATTCCATGTCAAATACCTAAGAGCTACAATTGTCATTTTCCCTATCTATTTCTCCCATAAAGTAATAAAAAATACAATGAAACCATTTAGGGTATCTAGCCCCGGCCATTGCCACATCTAAGTGATTCATTTCCATGTCCTGTATGTTGAAGGTAAATGTGAAAGTAAGAAGAAAAGAAAAGAAAAAAAAGTCAAACTAAACCCTATACACCCCCCTATTTCCCGACTTCCTCTCCGACTGAGGAAGTGCCAAACCCTTCGTCTTCTTGACGCTTCTTTAATGCAGCTGTAACCCATCCAGCTGCATTATTAAATGGTACCAATCCTCCTCAAAACTAAAGTAATCTATTAGCCTAGTCCCCTAGACATTTAATCCATTTTACAACAAAAATTTACACTCAGTTAAAGTCCCACCAGTAGACTACTTACATTTGGGGCCCAAGATGTAAATAATGAACAACTCCGAACAAACAGAGTCCAATAAAGAATAGTGGTCGACCAGGCGTCTCGACCCAAAAAACCAACGTTCACCATCCCCAGGAAGCAACAATCTGGTGCAATCTATTCTCTTGGCTGTCCAGTTGCTTCCTCAACTCTTTCAGTTTGCCCTTTGTAGCTTTTTTGTAGTCGTCAAACTCATGCTGTATGGTGGTTAAGGAGTCCTCAAACTCAGTTTCCCCTCGATGCACTTGATTCGGTGTCTGATAATCCCTGAATTCATAGTAAATATTTGACTATGGCAAGAATGGTGAAAATGGCAGTTTCTGTCCAAAATGTTTGTCATTTTGTAATTGTGTAAGTCTTTGATGGACAAAATACATTTTACATACTGAAATATCTATATTTTGAGATAATGAATGATCAATTTCAAGTCAAACAAGCTATGTCTGATCTGATGTGCCACGTGGGTGCAGGCTTCTGGCTGATGCGCAACGTGGGTGCTGGCCCCTGGTGGATATGGAGTGCTGATGCTGGCCCCGGGCCGCAGTGGGATGGGGTGCCTTCTCCGGCTGATGTGAGACATCAGCACCGGAACTATATACATCATGTTTACACACACTTAAGGCCTTTGAGGCTTGTTTGTGATAAAGGGCTCTATAAATAGACTTGACATGTCTCATACCCATCCTACTTGGCTTATGAATAACATCCCATATGGTAATTTTCAAAGGCTCTGGCATAATTGTGACACCAATAAGTAGTTTGAGACCAAGGCCATAGAAATGGAGACCCACTTTGAGCCACATTCCGAAAAGGTCATTGGGAAGACCTCTGACCAGGAATGAGCTCTTTACACAGTCATTCAAAATGGACAAGTTACTTTGAAACAGACTTCATTAAAAGTTTGGACTTTCCTATAGATTTATGAGCAGAGATTTTTAATAGATATACACTGGATGACCTGCTCCTTCCATGAAATAGGTTGACGAGGTGAATCCAGGTGTGATTCCTGATTGGTTTCACCTATTAAATCCACTTAAGCCATGAAGGTGAGGCTCTGGTTCTCTTGAAAATCATGGACATGGATTGTACAGAATGAACAGGAGAACAACTCAACAGTAGGAAGGAGCGCCTAATAATTTGTACACTGAGGGTATTTATCACCTACATAATGGACTGCTGGTTTCTTGTCAAATATGTCAGTGATCCATCCTTTATGCAGGTGAATGTTTTGTTTATCAATCTGTATATTATATATTGAAAGTGTATATTTTTAGGTAATTTATGGTTACACGTGATTAATTACTATTATCAATGCTGTGCTTTTTTGCTTGTAGTGCTGCCATGCAAAAGGTGGTTGCCTGTATGTTTAATGTGTATGTCAAAATGCTGTTGTATCCTGCTGTTTAAATTAATTTCTAACCCACATAACCCATGGGAGTCCTACTAATTTCCACAAACTATCACAATTTGTACCACAAAATACTGAAAGGACCAGAAGTTAGGCTTCTTAAAACATGTACTAATGTTAATATTAATGTTGCTTAATGATTATGACATCTGCGATAAAAATATGAAAGCACTTAAAGCCATAAGTACTCATCTTCTTTGTTCTGTATTGTGATGTCACAGGCTGCATGCTGATGTTGACGATAGTGATGATTTTGATAGCTATATGGATTTGTTGTCAGTGTGAATTTACTTTAAAGCTGCACAATATAGCTTCTGCAAAAATAAATAAAACATCTACTTAAGTTTTGTTTGTACTTCATCATGTATGATTACTAGGACTTGCAAGAGCCAATCTAGTAATAGATTAGAAAAAATGTGTTTCATAAACATAAGAAAATCACTTTTTGGTGGAGAATCAACTTCAACTCCTTCAAAGTTACTGTAAATAGTAGACAGTATGATATTGTTTATATTGTTCTGTACATATTGTGTTCAGCTTAACTGTCCCCCTCTGCCTCCCCCCTCATGTTAATAGCCATTAAGTAGCATGATTAGTGCCAACTGTTGACAGTAGAGATGTATAGGGTTGTGTTGCAAATCTGGGAGCAATATGTCTCCATACAGAGTGCATATTTACAGCAAACACACACACTTTGTGGTTGTTTGGGGAACCGATTAAGGGTAACATCCAGAGAAAGGCTCCTTGAGTATTTATCTATAGATGCATAGTGTTTGGGAAATTAATTGTTCAATTACACATGATTTGCAACTTCCGACATCCCTTTGAGTGCAGAATCTTTCATGTGAACTCTGGACTGTTGCACATACTGCTAAGTACAGCACACCAAACTCTCATAAACTTGAGAAGCTGTCATCCCACCAATCCATGTCCAGTGTAAATCAGTGGCAATTAGGATAATTCATGAGTATACTCCATGTACATCCATATTACTCCTTTTGGGCTTGGTGTACTCTAATACTCAAATAAACTAATATAAATTATGTGACCTTCACCCCAGTATGACATTAGGCTGGGAATACAAGTCAGGCAATCCGGGAAATTAATGTCACTGTACAGCAAGGTATCAAAATAAACCAATTAAGAGGTCCTTGAAAATGAATGCTCATTAGCAAATAAATTCCAGCTTCACTTTCAATGCAAATTGTTTGGGTTGAAAGTGCAAATCATGCCTTGGGTCAATGCACTAACACATTTCCAGAAAAATCACTAATTTCTGTGCCTCACTGTTGGGCAACTTTACAAAACCTAGTGAACCTTACTGAAACCTGAACTTCCTAAAAACCTTCCTAAAAACATACTGTTATCATCACAATGCTGTAGACATAAAAATGTAAAATAAGTGATAACACCTCCCCTATGTGTAGATAGATCAGTGCACTGTTGAATATGACACGGTGACAATGTCTGTTCTGTTGGTTTGCGGGAGGCGAGGACTGCCTGTAAAATCTGCTAACTTTTCCCAGTGAGGGAGACCATTGCTGCTGTCACACTACAACCTTGTTCTTTTTCCTTTTTCTTATTTGAATTGAAGGCTTACATTTGTAGAGAAGGTGACATGAGCTCAGGGTCCATCAAAACTTATTGTATAATTAAAAACATTCATGCTCGTCAATCGAAACATGAGGCAGTTTTTTTCCCTCAATTCCTGAAAGGCTGACTGAAGATTTCACTACCTGTTTGTCCCTTTAATTTTAAAAACTCAAATTATCTACAATAATGTGTGGAATTTTGTGATCCCCTTGTGCAATTATAGAAATCTATAGAAGTTTTTACCACAAAGCCCTTATTTCATCAAAATTTGCCTTTTCTTACCTGACTTAAATAATCTATATTTAACATTTTTTTTTAAATTAAAATGAAAACATAAATATTAAAACTAGTGAAAAACAACTCAAGAATACATACATTGAGGTGAGAAATCCTCCACCTCAAAAGACCCTCCATCACCAAAGTGCCCTTAGACTTGCCGTAACTCTCCATTGTGTAATGTTAGCTAGCTAGTAGGCTACTCTCCAATTCTTTCCTTGCTATCCACCACTCAAATTGGCATTTCTGCTGGGTTGAAACCGTGTATTTCATTACTCTTAAGTTTACTAGAGGCCACCTGGACAAACCTGAAGATTTGGGGAAGTATGTTAAGGGAACCATGAATTCTGACGGAAAACAGTGAATTCATGAACAGAACGTCAGACCATCAGTCTGAGAGCTGAAGCTAGGCTGAAAGTGTCTGTTCAACAAGACGATGACGTGCTGTGTCAGGACCTGAAGAGTCTGTTCATGTGAGACCTCAAACTTCACTGAGTTGGTTGAATTCTGTTAGGAGTGGGAAGAAATCCCTCCAGGAAGATGCCAGAGACTGATCAGTTGCTGTAGGAGATGTTTACTCCAAGTCACTGTTGATAAAGGATGTACCACCAAGTTATTTATTGGAGTTCACATACAGTATTTTTGCACACAGGGAGTTTTTGTTAAACAAGCCAGTTTTGTTAAATAAACAATGAAAGTATATCATATTTATTTGTGCATGTTGTTTATTTGGGATATCTTCATTCCGATTTGATGTTAAGATAATGATAAAGGAATAGGAGACTTGCTTGGTGTAGTGACCTGGATACAGAGATAACAAAAGATGAATGGGAGCAGGTATGCCATGAGGCCCAGGTTCAAACTATCAACACCAGATTCAGACTCCTGCAGTACGAATGAATTATGCATACTTATGTAACTCCGTCCCTATTACACCATTTTGATGCCAATAATCCAGACCAATGTGTGAAATGTAATGCTGATAAGGGCACACTGTTTCATTGTTTATGGGATTGCCCAAGGATCAAAGAATTTTGGAAAGATGTACTTGACACATTATCACAAATAGTTTCAGCCAAACTACCAGAATGTCCAAAACTGTGTATTCTTGGTCTGTTCTCTGAGTTTCCAAGGCTTAATAACACCAACTTCTTCAAGCTAAACATACGATATGTGTCTTTTGGAAAAACCCAGAAAAACCCTGTATTGGTCAGTGGTTGAATAACCTCTCTCAATGTCTTGCCTTAGAGAAATTAACCTTTGCTATCAAAGGAAGGCCTGATACCTTTTATAAAATATGGGGGAAATTCATACATTTTTTTGGAAAATAACTAGATGCAACCTTGACGAGCGAGTATGAAAGATGAATGATGGGATAATGTGGTCCTTTGTATGCCATTTAATTAATTTTGATTTGTTGTATTTTTCTTTTGTTGTTTTTCAATTATTATTTTTATTCAGGTTGTTTATTTACTTGGTTCACTATATAATGTCTTGTTATCTCTATCACTTTTATTATCACTTCAATCATGAGAGGCTAGGTTTACAATTATGACCATTTATCAACAGACATGAGAAATGTGCATGAACATAGGTTTGGCGTAGACTCCAAGTGGTATCCAGTGATAGGGTGAAGCTCCCAGGGGCAGGAAAGAGACAGGAGAACCCCCCCGGGCTGAAGATCTAACCCTCCTGGATATCAGATGGAGCCGTGATGATGGTGGTGGCAGGGGAGGAGGTGGTGTGTCGTTCTGGTGCAGTTTGGGCAGCTGAAATGACAGAAATATGGAAGCATCTGAGGGGAAACAAATTGAAGGAAATAGTTAGTGATTGGATACTGGAGAGGGAGGAAGGGGAGGAGAAAGGTGCGTGGGTTACGGTGAATGGACGATGCAAAACTGAGGGCGTGCTTGACCTGCTGACAAAACAGGAGGGCGGGAAGTAGCCTTCCTGATTGAACTTACGCTTAAGCTTCATTGTTATTATTCGCTTTATTTTTGGGTAACTTTGTGTGAAAGAGGGAGATGGGGTGGGACGAGGGTGACTGGGGAGATATATCTGTATATGTTTTATTGTGCTGAAAAAAACAAAATGCCAATAAATATATTTGTCAAATAATAATAGATAAATATTGTCAAATAATAGATAATGATAAGGTTATTCCTCTATAATATACCAAATAATGACCACCCCCTGTAGGGTTCACAAACTTTCGAAGCAGACTAGTTTTGTCCATAAAGAAATTCTATGATAATTAACACTGGAATTTTTTTTTTTTTTTTTAAATAATTATGTAGCGTAAAGCATTTTTTCTGGTGGATGTATTTTCTGACTTTCTATTTGCTACATTCTGTCTTCAGAAAGCCTATTTGATCACTTCGAACCAGTCGATGGAAACACCAAGTTTGCATTTTACTTCTTGATATATTTCAAAAGCTTGGTTAGAATTTGCGTAACAGATGGAAACATAGCCAGTGTCATTCTACAATGTCAATTATAGCTTAACAATGACACATTTTCAAATTTGACATGCAAGGTTTCTGCATCCTGCAAGTTTGACGCAACATTTAAGCATCTTGCATACTTGGTATTGTCGAGAAAGTTTGAAAATGTTCTGATGAATCCCTGTTGTGGGTGCAGCCCCCATAGTACTGCTTTTATCTTGACATCAGACATGTTAGTTCTTAAGACCTCAATGTTCTGCCACCTTGAGGCTGATTTAGTGGTCAACTTTTGTCTGGTTATCAAACGATTCTCTCTCTCTCTCTCTCTCTCTCTCTCTCTCTCTCCTCTGAGAGTCTGTCTCTGGTGGCCTAAACATGTATTATGCATAAGTTAAATACACAGTTTGTGAGTGTGTGTGCACATGCTCTTGCATTTGTGCATGCAATATGTTAATTGTGTAAACAGTTGTACAAAGTAGTGCTATGTGCCCACTAAAAGCCCTGCTTCAGGTGAGTAGAAAAAATAAAGATGAGCTACATCCAACTGTGTGAGTGTGTGTGTATTTAAATATTTATGCACAGAAAATCACAAGGGAACTGTGTGCAAATCTTCCCCTTGTGTGTTTACATGACCCCTAAAGGGAATAACAGGGTATGGTACTCGATGTTTGCATTCATAATGGAAATGGGGAAAAAATGTATAAATGTACAATATAGTGTATGTACATGTGCTTTAAACCACAGCGGACCTGAAGGTTGTTCTGTTTAATTATTCTCCTACTCTCATTGTCTCTCCCTCGCAGATCTGCAGCCATATTGATTTACACGAGACTCGAGGTGGGAAAGCCTACCCAGGAGACAGTAAAGTAGATGTGAAGAGAAGCATAAAAAGTAACGTTTACACCAGACTTATGCCTTGATATTGTCTAGATAAACAGAGCTGGTGGTTAAATTACCAGCAAAGGTCCAAATGTGAGGCTACAGCCATAATGTAACTAACTTAAAGGGGGGGTATTTTACTCATTTTGGGCTATTTAAAACTGTTCCTTTGGGTCTTTACTAGACGTTTGTGAAGTCTATATAAAAAATTAAAAAAAATCCTAAAACCAGTTTCTGTAGTGTGTGTTTCAGTCTCTCATTGTCTCCATTGTAAAGAACAGGCTGTTTTGAGGGCGTGGAGGGGTATGTAAATGAGCACTTCTCTGACTGTACATGTTCGAGCTGGAGTCTGACCCAGAATGGGAAAAGGCAGCTGAGCGGTTCCACTTAGTTTCTCAATGATAACAGTTCCATGTAATATTGTACTTTCCTGCGTTGTTTGTGTACGTGGGTGTGTGAGCGACGCTCTCTGCTGTAGCCGGTTATTTATGGCTCATGTCCATAAGCTTATTGAATACAACTTGCAGACAAGCTAGGATTGACACCTCTGTTGAGCTAGTTAGCAAATATATTATTGGATGCAAACAGCGCAGCGCAAACAACCATACGCGATTGTACTAATGGTGGCTAAAGTTTACCAAGCCGGACACGTTCCACAGACTAAAACAGACACTGGTCCCAACAAATAACTTAAAGATGAGCCCCGACTCACTCATTCTTCCACACCCAACAAGTCCATAGCTAGCCCCGCTAGCTCGTTAGCTAACGAGCAGTCAAATATACTAACCAGACACTTACAGATTCCAAGTTTGAAGATGGGTCACGTACAGTATGAATATCCATCTTTAAGCTTCAATTTAGATAATAATCCTGCTGTGAACTGGCCCTCGTTGCTGAAGCAGTCAGATGTGAAGTTAAAAATAAAATTAATCCACTCTGTCCTAGCATTTTCGTGTTGGGAGACTGCAGGGATCTATGTTGCTGCCTGCATCATACAACAGAACAACTGGAGTGTCGGGATCTTGCCTTAATGTTAGACATGTCATTGTAGCTTCACTGTTCGCAAAGTAATGGAGCATTCCATTGTACTCTGAAAAAACGACATCCGACACGAAAAGGTGCAATAGAACAGTCATTCAAGTCGGAAACTCTGGCAAGATCCAACTTTGTAGTTTACATTTGTAACGTAATTCGGTTGATTTGAGCTCAACATTACGAGATATAAATCTTTACTAGCGTGCGGTACTAGACTACTAACATTCACGTTCAGTGATATGTGCCGATTCTCTTAACTAATGGCGCTGTAGTAGTTGATGTAGGTCTTCTTTAGATGCTTGTAACATTCTGAGACTTGCCATACAAACATGAATTCGCTGCGTTCCATGTTTTCCCAAGCAGATGCACTGGAACACATTTAGATTGGAAGTTGCGAATACCGACTCGGATTTGTCGACTTCCGAGTATAACCATCGCATTATCTTAGTTTAATGTCGTTTCAATGTATTATTAAAAAAAAAACACGTATGCCAATCGTTACAACACTGTTTTAAGGCTGATTTGTGCATGACAGTCCCGCATTTTGACATATTTCCATGTTGCATTTCCCCCGTTTGATGGCATATGATGCCCGAAATATAACTAAAGTCCAGCAGAAAAGTTGCTGCACTTGTTACCGCTCCTCTAATATCATTGCAGACTGGCAGGGTAGGAGGATGGTTTGCTATCCTACAGAGCAGTGTTCTTTTTTATTTGATGACTTGTTTGATCGATTGATAGCGTGAAACTTAAAAGTTGTCAACGAATCGTGAGCGTCCATACTTTTCTATCTCCGTCATTGTGATAATACCATTATTGCCATATAATGATCGCCAACAAACTTGTCGCGACGATGACGTAATGACGTCATCGTAATGTTAGCGACTCATAATGTTACCATATTAGTAATAGTAAAAATAAAGGCTGTTTATGCAGACAATTAATACGAATTCAACTTAGTTGGCTTGGAGATAAATACAACGTTAACAACATGGAGTTGCCAGCATGAGCTAAGATGACTAACACAATGGATGTTTTGATGTAGCCTTTGATTTGGCCCTTCCTGAGTAATTTGGCTTCCAGCTCGTATTTCGCAACAATATTTAAGGATAATTGTTGGGGATAATTTTAGTTGAGATATTATATAACAGTTCCAAACATTGGACCATGTAGTATCAATACCAGTAAGGGTGTATTGTATGGAGTCAAGATGAGGCCAGAAAGCACTGTAAATGTAAATGAAGTATTGAACAACAAAAAAAGAAACAAAAACAAAAAAATCTGATCACTTAATTGTTAAAAATTATCACTTTCTTGCATTTACAAAACTTGTGGCCTCTTTGACGTGGGGGTGGGGTTAGAGGAGTGGGCTTGTCGGAGATAGGAAGAGGCAGGGTTTGGGATGCCAACCGCCATTATTCAAAAAACAGAACAAGAGGCTTGGACATATCATGGCTGATCGGAGCAGTGGTAGTTCGAGGCCCAATGCGGCCAATGCAGGATCTCAGGTATGTACAGTTAATAAGTTAGTTCGCTAACTAGCAGTATAGATAAAGAATCTAGTTAACGCCAGAAAGGCCAACACCGATCTACGTTGAATCTGTGTACAGTTCCAACCTTAGCATGTTAGCAACAGCAGCTTCGCGGTTTGTTTTAAACAGTCTCTGGTTAAACCTCAAGAGATGCGGGTTGCGGTTTTCTGGTTTACTTTCAAAACCCACCAAGAGTTGGGGTGTAATATGTATTTTATATACTTTATAGGTGTTATAGGTGTTATCCCACTTGTTAGATTCATAACCAGCGTTAATCACGCTGTTCGAGTGTTTACAAGTTTAGATGGATGGTCTGATTTCGTTCTTTATTGTTGTGCCATTTCCCCATGTTGGGATGCGTCAATCGAACAGTGAGCTACAAGCTACAATATTAATGTATGTTATGTTTTACTAAGCCAATAATTCAGCTGGCTTGTGTGTGTTGTTTGTTGCCGTTCGGAGCGGTCTGCTGGCCGCGGCTTGTAATTAATAGCCAGTCTGTTACCCAGTGTTTATTCTTTGGTCATAAGTCATGTTTACATTACAGTCGGTATTAGGTATGTTTAGTCATTTAATGCATCACACAAACTCCAACAGTGACATTCCAGCTAGCTTCCTTTCTACATCTACAGTCCTGTATGACGACCAAATAGGATTGACCTTTTTAACACCTATATAGTGTATAAAATACATATTACACCCCCAGGTTTAACCAGAGACTCTATTTAAAACAAGCTGCTGCTGCTAACATGCTACGGTTGGAACTGTAACGTTACACCGATTTAACGTAGATTGGCGTTGGCCTTTCTAGCGTTAACAAGTTAACTAGATTCTTTATCTATACCGCTAGTTAGCGAACTAACTTATTAACTGTACATACCTGAGATCCTGCATTGGCCACATTGGGCCTTGAACTACCACTGCTCCGATCAGCCATGATGTTATGTCCAAGCTTTTTCTTCTTCTGTTTTTTGAATCATGGCGGTTGGCATCCCAAATCCTGCCTCTTCCTCTCTCCGACAAGCCCACTCCTCTAACCCCACATCAAAAAGAGGCCACAAAGTTTGGTAAACGCAAAAAAAGTGATCATTTTTAATAATTAAGTGATTTTTTTTGTTTACAATACTTCACTTACATTTACAATGCTTCACATACGTTTACAATGTTTTCTGGCCTCATCTTGACTCCATAGCATCGGACATGCGTGTGTTGCGGCAAACTGGGGGAAAGCCTGCCACTCCCAGTCCCACTCGGGGGCCTGCGAGACTCAAGACAGGACTCAAAAGGAAATGATAATTTACTGGGTATTTTTATAGCAAACACAAATCAACTTGCACTTCTTGCACACTTCAGCCTGTATGGGCGATCTCCAGCAGCCTGCTTGCTAGGTCCAGTCTCCTCTCTTCTTTTGGACTGCAGATTCTCCCTCTTTAACTGGTGGCTACAATCATCTCCCAGCTGCCTGATTGCTGATATGCCACAACCGTGGCATGTAGTCCTTTCCACCCTGTTTGTCCATGGCAAACGCCTTGTTCTGCCACTGTGTGTGTGTGTGTGTGTGTGTGAGATGTGTGGTGTGTGGTGTGTGTGTCTTGGCCACTCACTATCCCTCAGGTTATGGCATTAATTAACATATTGAGTGGTCAGATTTACTGTGTCCCCTTCACTTAGAAGTATTTTTAGTTTAGACGTCCTCCTGTGTATTTGTCTCTTCCAAGTTAAATGAATAAAATTCAGTAAGTCAGTTGGTGCTTTACTGGCCTTATACATTGAAATCCACATAGCACAATACATACACTGAAATTAAGCTAATAATCAATGAAAACTGCAAGTATTCTATTATATTGTAGCAACTCTATATAAAAGACTGGGATTTGTTACTGCTTTAAGTAGTAGTTCTGTGTCAACTCTCCTCTGATGAGACGAGTTGAGCAGCGTGCATGACGCTAAGAGTTAACAATCGTCTAACGATCGTCGCCAAACAACCACTCTCGCTTCAGAAGAGCTCCTGGCATTCTTGTTGTTCTTCTGCAAGTGATGCTACAAGGGATGCTACAGTTTTCAGTGCTTCCTCAAGAGTTTTATTCTTGGCAGGGTGGAAAAGGCTCTGAAAACAGCATTTAGACCATGGGGCACTAAAACTCTCCATTGAAACCCAGGGTAATAATGATAATCTACAATAAATAGGTAGTCAAACAAACTGCATCACATCCATCGTATCAGAGGTGGGTAAAACTGACTGGCTGATATAGACAAAGAAGGTACTGAATGTTAGGTGCATGTTCTCTCCATATGCACAGCCCACGCTAGCAGTTGCAGGGTCCAGTTAAAAGTGTTAATTTGCAAGATTCTTTTTAATTTTTTTTTTTTAGTCTCTTGGTGCTCAGCTCTCATTACGACAGTGTTTCTCCACTGCATTTCCCAGAGATCACTTGTAAATCAAACAGTGTGTCCAGTACTGTGTAAGTCTTTTTCCTTGGATTAGACATGCAGGAGCCGGCCAAGTTCAACATCAACTCAAACAAGCATAAACCTTTCACAATATGATTTTGTTGCACAGGAAAAATTCATAATAGAACATTTGTTTTGAACTGATATCAGAAAGATATTTAGTTCCCAATTGCACAAAACAATGCAGAAAGCAACTATGGATGTGGTGTCAACTTTTATTTTGACTCTACATTTACACTGGTCTTCAACGTTAGTGCTGACATCTACTTTGGTGGGATATTTCTATGAAAATACTGCAGATTGTTGCTTTAACTGGTTGGCATTGCATGGTTACCATATGATATAGTGACAGTGATATATGTGATAGGTGACATTTCTAATATCAGGCAAGGAAAAATACCAAAGAAAGTTGTCTTACAGATGATCTAAAAATAATAGTTTGAGATGGGAATCTACAAGAGTTGTACCCTGCAGCCATGTTTTTCCCTTTTAGTCCTGTCTCTGCGTGTTCATCTACCGTGCTACTGTAAGCTGTGTGTTTCTTATTCTTATTCTATTATTCCTGCGAGAAAGAAATGGGTGATAGAAAAAGAGCGAGTGAAAAGTGTATACAGAAACAAATGAGGAGACATTAAAACACAGAGAGAGCAAGACAGACTGACAGGGATTATGAGTGAGAGGGGGGAAAAAAGGAGTGAAAGATAGATGCAGGCAGGGAGAAAATAACCAAACGCACACTGACCAAGGCAACACATTTGTTTATCTCACCTATTTTGTGTGTGTAGACAGATTTGCCATCACACACACACACACAAATCGTCAGAGACAAGACATTCATCTTTCTCTCCTATTCTGAACCTAGCTGAGTGAGATATCGGCATCTCTCCATTTAGCTTCAGCGGTGGTTTAGACCAAGATAGCATCTGCCCTTTTCTAGAGGCCGGCACAAATCCATAGAGCGCCGTGACAATTATGGACAATCAATGTCTATTTACCTGCCATTCACAGTGACTGAATGCTGCTGTCTGAATAAGGCCGATGTTGAAAAAGAGGGTGTGAGTATTTATGTGTGTGTGTGTGTGTGTGGAGGGGGGGCTCTTTATGACTCTTTATGTGGCTGTTTTTCTTTCAAAAATTTGTAAACCCTCTCGTCAGAAAGGGTTTGTACATAGTACGGCACACTTTTTACACTTTTTAATTTCTTGAAAAACTCACGTTTCAAACTAAATTTGACTGACTTGGAAAAAACAAGCCCGGTCTCACAGAGTTGCACAAAATGAGCACGATGTCTTAAAATGCGTCAGGTGAATTGAACATTTTTGTGCCAATTTGCACTGCCTAGAATGAAGTTGCATCCATCTCGCTTCATTTGCCTCCTTTCATTACCTTTACACCCATTTGCACATGCACCAATTTGCTATAAAGAACCCTTTGAAATCGCAAGAGATGTTCAAAGTCAAAACCATTGTTACTGTTTGGTACTGTATGGAGCTATCAGTTCTTCAAAATTATGTAAAGAACCATTTAGAGATTCAAGTGGTTCTTTAAAGTGATGATCCTATAAAAGGCTATTTAGTCCACAAAGTGTGTATTTTTGTATTAGGTTTGAAAACATGATATACAATAGCACATACCCATCATGATCTACAATAATCAATTCAAAACTGGGTCCATGTAGTTCTGGAAATTATTCATAAGCCAGTAAAAGGCATATTGAACAATGTAGTAACCTGTGTGTGTGTGTGTGTGTGCGCGCGTGTGAACACCGATAAAGGCATTGATATAGCCAAACATACAGACATGTTAATGACTAATTACACAAAAAGAGACACACACAAACTAAAAGACACAGGCGTATGGACACACACACACACACACACACACACACACACGGAAATAAAGACACAGACACACCAACACAGGCACAAAAGCACATATTCATTCACACACACACACACACACACACACACACAGGTCTTCTCTTCAAAATTGCTGCTGGCATAAACAAAGCCAGCACACAAAGTACAGGGAGGAGTAATGCATAGGCATGAAAACGGGACATTGACTATGTTTGACAGGGCTGCGAGTGTGTGTGTGTGTGTGTGTCTGTGTGTGTACCTGCTTTGAGTGCAATTGAGATTCTAAGGTCACAAGCCTTGTAGAAATATTTCACCTGTTCAGACTAAAGACACCCATCTGAGAACACACACACACACACACACACACACACACACACACACACACACACA
>CABFOQ010054130.1:19737-32204 GCA_900660455.1 Gephyroberyx darwinii
TTTTCAGTTTTACATTACAGCGGTCTTCCGTAACCAGTGTTGTCCGACAATGAAACAACACATGCATGCACACACACACACACACACACACACACACACACACACACACACACACAACTGAAAAGTTGTTACTTTTCTAAAACCACCCTGAGCCAGCAGACATTTCCACAAATAGGACAAAGGAGAGAAGAAGACAGGAGGAGGAAAAGATAGAAGAGGTGGAGAAAAGGTGAGTAGAGGAAAGGAATAGAGACGAGAAAGATATTTAGGCCTTGATTTCACAAAATGATGTTGATACGTCGGCCGGTCCATCGCTGCTCCCTACATTTAATGTTTTTGATGTCTAAGATAAGATGAAACTTTATTGATACCTGTGGGAAAACTGGGGCATTGAGCCAGAAAATATTCTAAAACTAGAATATAAAGTATATTTTGGGGTATTAAACATAATGCAACTACAATTACAACACTAGAATGTATATAATAGCTCTGAAGAATGAAACGTATGAAATATATAATAGCATGTATGCAAAAAAATGACAATAGTAGACAATATATAAGACAATAATAAGAGTATACAAAGATTACAAAAATGTTAAAAATTCGAAAAAATATATTATGTGTATGTAAAATGTATTATTTTGGTTTCCATGTGAGGATAAGAATTGATGTACAAAATGTTATATATAGATATAATGACTTGCATTCTCTTTTGCACAATCCAGGTACTGACTCTTTCAACCTGTCTCCTCCCCTTCATCTACAACTCCCCTTCATGGCTTAAGTGGATTTAAATCAATAAGGGATCACGGCATTTACCTTGATTCACCCAGTCAGGGTATGTCATGCAAAGAACCGACGTTACCACTGTGTAAAATAGATTTGAACGACTTGAGGTTTAGTGGTAGCGCTGCCGGGCCAATAGAAACCAACTCTCAATTGGACATATTTCAGAACTGGTTAGACTGACTTCTGTTTCTTGAGGCAGTTTGAGGAATGATGCTGCAAAAATACTAAATGCATTGAGAAAATAAGATCAAACTAAGTCCAGTTTTGTCGATGTGTTGGTAGATAATAATAAGATAGAACACATTCTTCTAAGGCTCACGAAACACACTCAAAACTCATGATAAGCTTTCAAAGGCAATCTGGCTTTTTTCCTTGAATCTTGAGGAGTTGACTGTTTGAAGGTACAAGGTTTTCATTTGACACTCCAGCCACAGTGTGATGTATGTGCTACAACAATTGCGCTTTGATTTGGGACTATTTGGAGGAGTTTTTGGGGTTAGTTAATCTTTGAAGTGTCATTTACAGTGTAATCTCAGTGGCCATTAGGCTGGTAAATGACACTTCAAAGGCACAGAGAGGAGAGGGAATGTTAGACGGTGGCTCATGGGGGGGCTGCGTCACGTAGCATCACCCATCATTTTAACATTTCGGTTGACAGCGACACAGTTGTTGGAAATCCTACACGTGGCTTGGGACCCGAATGAGTCGCACCCTGTAACTGATGGGTCCCCGGATGACAACGGTGGCTTTTTTTGCATAAGCTATAGGTCCCAGGGTGAGAAAAGACCTTTAGGCTGTCACCACGCCCTATTGACCCTCACTCAAGGCTAAGAAAATCCAAGGCTAATTCTCTTTCTTGCACACACACAAACACACATATCTCCCTATAGGTAGACCTTCAGGTGGCCGTGATGGCCCATTGACCACGCCTCAAGGCCACCAAGGATAACAGTATTCAAGGCTAATGCACACCTGAACACACCGATGCTTTCTCTGGTCCTCTCTCAGCCTCCCGACCAAGTGACATACCCTGACCTGAAGGTAAGGGGCACACACACACTCATGCAATGCCTAGTGCACCTAGTGAAGCCAATGCCTCCCCGCCTCTCTGCTTTCTTGCTTTCTTTCTTTCTTTCTTTCTTTCTTACAAAGCCTGTAGCCACTGGATCTTTCGCCCATCAAGCCATCATCGCTTTTTCTGTCACTGACTCGCTCTCCGCAGTGGTGGGTAATTAAAGCGGTCAGGGCCATTCCATTACCCTGGGGGTGGGAGACTTATTCAAAGGCTGCCGAGATCAAAATGAAAACCAATTAGCAAGGGGGTTCTGTCCTTTTATAAAGCAGGGAGAGCCAGCCCACTCATTGGTCGGCCTCTGTCTTTTTACAATGCAGAGAGAGCCTGCTAGGAGGCTTGGGTTGGAATGGGGTTAAAGTAGAATAGGAGGGAATATACTTTGGAATCGAGGGCCTGTCTGTATTACATGTCAGAAAATAGGACTTTTAGGTCCATACGCATAAAAAAAAGGACAGAAATGAAGCTCCAATCTGAGACCAGTTTCGTTGGCTGAGGTCAGAAAGTCATGTAAGGATGCAAAGAGGACCCATGTGTAAAAAAAACAAACATTTCATATACAGCACTGTGCAAAAATCCTAGGCCACAATCAAATCCATTTATCTGAGCAGTAATTAAAAAACACTACATGAAGCTTAGAGTAAGTTGAATCAGGAAGGCTACCACACTTCACTTATATATAATTCTTGCCAATGACTCATCGTCAGTCATTTTCCCGAAGGTACATATTTCTCAGCATTCATAATTCCATCAATTTTTGACCAAATCCCCTACAGCATTGGCTGAAATTCCGCCCAGACCATGGCAGATCTGCCACCGTTCTTCACAGAAGGCTGCAGACAATGCACTAATGTATTTCTCGCCAACTCTTCTTCTGACACACTGGCATCTTCGTGAACCAAAAATTCCAAATTTGGACTCATGGCTCCATAAGACTTTCTGCCACTGAATGTTGCTCCATGCTTTATGCTTTCATGCTTGTTGCCTTTCCACAATAAAGGTTTCTTCGCAAAACACGCCCTACAAGACCATTTCTTGTAAGACTTCTTTTGACTATGGAAGCATGTACTTTGGTGCCAGATGACTCTGCCAGATGCTGAGCAAGCACTTCACTGGATTTCCTTCTGTCCCTCAAGGAAGTGACCTTAAGTTCTGTTCATCAGATGCAGACAGAAATTTGAAGAAACTGGGCAAAAAAAGCTTTCTTGACAGCTTGAACATCAGATCTTGAGAATCCAGTTGGGCAGGCTATTGCTCACTGAGTATTGCCTTGTAGATGACTTTTCCTATATACATATATACTTGCAAATATACTGTATATTTTTGTGTATTTTGAAACATACCACTAAACATATTCTTAAATATATGTGAAATGAATTGCAGGAAGACAAGTTAAGTTAGGATTGGAGTGAGGACGAGAATGAGGAAGAGTTTGACAGAATCAATCACAATCAAATGGAGAAGCATTGTGACCTTTTTAGGTCTTAGTAATCAATATGGCTGACCATTAACTCACATCCAAACATTGGAATTTCACCTACCTAAGAGCTTGCACCATGCACGAAATTGACTTTACCAGCTGAAACTGTTTGGTGACAAGAGGGCAGTAATTCAGGACACACGAAACAAAGGGCCTCTATTGATTAGCATTAACTAAAGGCTCTGCAGGTCAATCATGGAGCTGGAAGACAGAACTGTTTATTCCATTAGAAGCCTTGGCTGGATGTCTTGAGGTCAGGCAGTCATGGCACATTAGTAAATGCAATGCTCAAGAGTCATTGTTATGATTCCAATACCCAATAATACATACCGACAGTAATCTCAAGTATTAGAAGTATAAAAGTAACGGCTGGAAATATTTTTTGTAACTAAAATCACATGAATCTTGAGGCAAAACATTTTTTGTGGTTCCTTTGCTATATTATGAAGGTATGCTGCATGAATGCAACTCTGCCGGAAGACTGCTAATTAATTCCCATATACACTCAGTATGCAAAAATAATGGAGTTGGACAATCAATTGTCTGAGCGTTTAAAAAGACCTTTCTTAATCTGCATCCCATTAATTTACCCTTTAATAATGAATCTTTAACAGGAAATAAATGAAATAAATAAAATTACTATGTGACAATAGCATGAATTGGACACACCATTTTCACATGATCATCACGTGAAAAGATTAGCTAACGTTTTGGTTAGGCAAGTAATAGAGTTTTGTTAAGGTAAGGTTCCAGGGGAAGGGGAAACTTTTCATGCACAGAGAGCATTATTTACACATTAAGAAATGCTCATTTCGTGAAAATTCAAGAGATCAGGCTATACAATGCATATACCACTTTTCTGGTGGAGCAGTAGTGTGACACGTAGTATGTGATGAATGATGAATAAGACTTAGAAATCTGAGAGATGTGGGGTTAACTGGTGGGTCTATGAAGTGGTAGCTAGCGAGGCACTTCATAGACCCACTAGAATTTCTGAGTCGCTGGATAAATGGGTCTTCTCTATCGCTGTGACCTCAAGGTTCAGATGGTTGATTATCTAATCTAAAGACTATACCGCTATACCACTGCTGTCATCCAAAGACACAGTGTTCGCCCATACCATTAGAAGTCCTGGGTGTGAGCTAATGCTCTACCTGGTCGATATCAGCTCATAACCTATTCTTAGTGTCATCACGCTGAGTTTTACCAACTAACTAAACAGCTCCAAACACTTCACAATGCACAACTCAATCTATTCTGTTTCCTTGGTGTCTGAATGAAATCTAATACAGCAGGCACAGGGGGAAAAAAGGAGGTTGCTCCATGCCAACCTCCTGTCCATTAGAAGCCTTGGATATGAGCCACTGAGATTAAGGTCTACTTGATTAAAGGAATACCCTGACTTTGTGGCAAATAAGCTCCTTGATCAAATTACCATTGTGCAATGATAAGAGTGATAGCGGGTTTTACCTCTGTGTCATCGGTATTTAGCGGTGATATAGTGCTTTTTGAGACAATGCAAAGCTGTAAACATGTACATAGGGAGCCCAGGAGCATTATTTATGGCAACAAAGTTTTGCCTCGTGTGCAAGACGTGTGTGTGCATGCACAAGTTTTCTGAGATGTGGGTTTTGAGAGCTGCAAGTATTGCGCAATCCATACCCTTCATAAAGTTTACAACATCTCTCCAGTCTGCATATTGACAATGGTAAAGCTCATTAGCTCTGAGCATCATTGTCAATTGGTTCTGGCTAATGATAACGCCTTGGATTGCAGCGGTGTCAGTCGGCAATGCCTTGATAAATCGTCCCCGAGTTTTCTACCTGAAGTAAAACTTAATTAACAACTCTCTAGCCGTTATATCTTATCGATACCTTAGCCTGCTTTCACTAAATATGTTTATTCAAAAAAATTTCAGGCTAATGAAACCTAATAAATCAATGCAATCAACTAAATACAACTTGTCATAAGTGGGTGAAATCAGTTCTAAACTTTAAACTATCAGCACGTGTTGCTTAATCTGTTTGCAGGAATTATGAAATTGTGAATTGTCTTTTCTCCTGGGCTCCTTACATACAGAGAGTGCCAATGAGCTAAATAGCTTAATAACTACTGGACAGAGGTGAAACTGCTGCCAATGTCCCCATTACACAACAGTAAGTTAATCAGAGGAAATTTGCTGTAATGTTGCTGTATTCCCCAAAGATATAAATCTCTGCTAATATACAAAAACGACACTATGTTGATTGCTAATCTCTAATTGGCTGCCATTCTCATTAGCAGCCTTTAAAATTGTAACATGAGGACAGTTTTGCTCCATCCCAGACAGCCATCTAAATCATAACGAGTAAATCGTAATTGAGTAGAGAATAAGAAATGGATAAGAAAGGGAAATATTTCATAAAGCAGCTGTCTGATTATTCTTAGATATATGCCAAAATACCTGTGTGTGTGTGTGTGTGTGCTTCATCTTCTTATTTTTTTCTCACCTGTAGCATCAACACAGTCTCAACACTGCCATGCTATTGGCTCGTCTGTCAGACATGGGCAAGCTTGAAGCGGTGAATGTTTTTTACTCGCTGTCAGTCACGTAGGCAGCTCTCATCACACAGGCTGCCGTCTGCAGATAGACGATTTATAGGCCCGTTTGTTTGTGAGAAATATTCTCAGAGGGTTTTGAATGGTTATGAAGGCAGTTGTGTCTTTGAGAAGCATATCTGAAGCATTTACTTGCTGAAATACGGCATGGGTACGTACCCCGGCACTTCTGAGACAGAATCAATTGTTTAAAGGCCCAAAAGTGGCGACTGGCTAGTCTGTTCCACCCTGCTGAGATTCTGAATAAGTTGCCGAGACAGATCCTGGCTAAATTCCTTCCAAACGGGAGTACCTGCTCTTCTCTTTTGAGATGTGCGGCTTGACCCCTTAGGTCGGTGTGACGGCGATAGGTAATTTGGCTCTTCTCTCTCTTCAATTACTGTGTCCTCTGTCCTTTAGGCTTTGCACAAATCAATGTAGTGCACAATGGGTGGGGACGAGAGTACATGTGACCGATTACAAAACCAGTAATGTAATACTCTGTGGCATTACTGAGTGAAAGTGAAGTTTAGAAGAATATGTAACTGCGTGTATTTTGAAACTAAGCATCCTTCTCCAAACTCCCCCAAATCTGACATTGAGGCATGTTAGAGGAAGCAACAGTTTTAGGTCCTCAATAATCTGTAACTTATTACTTTTCGGAAGTAAATTCCCAAATCCTTTATGCCACCGTGAAGGAGAGCGCCGGGTGTGTGGTGAATTACTGCCCGTTTTCATCCCTCAGGCATCCCACAAATCAGTTGTTTGGAGGGCTGAGGGGGGTGATGGACTAGTCCTCTCAAACCCAAATTAGCTCTGCTGGTAGGAACTGAGACCCGAAAGCCAAGTCTGATAAGATTTCAGTCAAATGAACAACAGTGCCCACACTCTCTTCATTCTCAATAGTTCATCTGAGTCTAAAATTAATTCGCTGCTGACAAAACAATCGCTTACAGTTATCTCTGAATTGGTTCGGAGATGACAACCTGCTCCTTCAAACAAAAAGTGTTTTTTTTTAATCTCGAAAAAAAAGGATTGACTCGGGAGTGAATGAACTGACTGAGCTGAGAGTAAATTAAACCAGACCCTGGTTGTTATGGTGATGAGTCATCAGTCTTCTGGTGTCGCTTCTGTCCCCCGGGTGTCCCTACAAATCAATCTAGCGGTCAGTGGTCAGTATTGCTTCGAGCAGCGGCGGGAATTGGAACAGGAGAATAAATGTAATCTCTGTAATGGATTGAATCTGAAAGCAAGCTCGGGGTCACGATGAGGAAGATGGGTCATTCATCGGGCGCCGGGTGAATTACTGTCCATCTGCCCCCCTCAGGTCTCTGGTGGATTGATGCAGTGTAGAAACTTACTGTAGTTGGTGATCTAACTGAAGGAGAAAGGATTGCTGACCGACCTGTGTTTGTGAGGGGGGGGGGGGGCATTTTCAAAAATCCATATCTGTCAAGTGTCTCTGAGCGTGTGTGTATTTCTGAGTGTGTGTTGGAATTTGTGCATTCATTTGTGCGTTGTATGCATACATTTGTGAAATGTATTCCATCTGTGCAAGTCTATGTGATGTTTCCTCCCCGTTGAGCAACAATAAATGCAGTTTCTATTGTGGGCACTGTGACCACACGTCTTGGTAGCTCTTTGCCCACTCAGGCGAAGTGAATATTGCAGTATGAGGGTGCATTAACGTGCACATTTGTATTGTGCGTATGTGTGCGTAGTTGTGGCCGTACACTATTTCACAGATGCCGTATTTTCATTTCAATTCTATGCAGGCTGAGTTTGATGATGTAGCTAAGGGGGACAAGATATAGCTGTTGACTTTTACTGCTCTGGCCTTTTGAGATGAAATGGAACACACACGCAAACAGGCAGTCAAAAGCAGGCAAACACATTCCTGCATGAATGGATGTATATATATATTACCGTACACACACAGCCGCACAGAAGCCTGCTGATGCACAGACACACACGCATATGTAGGCACAGATATCGGCAAATAAACACAGACGCGCATATGGAAGGCCATATGCTCACAGCCCTTTGCTTGTGTAAAATGTTTAATTTACATGCGTCAGTGACAATCTGAAGACTGATACATATTTACACATGGCTAAAATGTTGTACAATACGCGTGAAAAAGACTAGACTGAACTAGGAATTGCAGGGTATATGCATCAAAAATGCATAAGAGTTGCAGAATAAAGATTCATTGCCTCTGCATGCCTAAAAAAACATGAAATCATGACCACGAGACACAAAAAAGAGTAGTGGAATGGCAAAGGGCACAGTGTAGCATCACACAACCTGCTGGGATAATTATGACCCCTTTGGCCTTCCTTACATGCAAACATTCTGCATGTCCAGGCACAAAAAGCAATAACACACATAGAAATACACACTCTCAGACACACATGCACACATACTCAGAGAGAAAGCAATGAAATGTGCGTTGCTCAGCGGTTGCTACTGTCTTTGGCCTGCAGACATGGAGAAGGTTGAAATTCAATCAGTCACACTCTGGCAGGGACTTAGTGTGTGGTGTGTATGTGTGTGTGTGTGTGTGTGTGTGCATTGTAAAACTGAGAGTGTATCTATACATAGCCCTGCATGCGAGCTTGTATATGTGTGTGTGTTTGCTTACTTGCAGGTTTTTGTGTGTGGTATGTGTGGATGAGCGCGAGAGTGTGAGCAGTGTGTGAGTGAAAGAGAGGGTGAGTGTGTGTATATGTTTCTGAGAGAGAATGCTTACATTTGTCTGTTTGTGCATATACACGTGTGTGTGTGTATGTGTGTGTGTGTGTGTGTAGGGGGGCGGGACATTGAAAATTTCTGTCAGTCATAGAGCTGAACTGTTGCATATTATGCCAGATTCTCCAGGGAGATTTTTTTTAATCTCAACATAATGATTTAAAGGGGGGGTATTTCACTCATTTTGGGCTATTTAAAACTGTTCCTGGGGGTCTTTACAAGACGTTTGTGAAGTCTATATCCAAAAAAATCCTAAAACCAACTTCTGTAGTGTGTGTTTCAGTCTCTCATTTTCTCCATTGTAAAGAACAGGCTGTTTTGAGGGCGTGGAGGTTGTGTGTAATGAGCACTGCTCTGGTTGGCCACCTCATGCCTCACTCACGGTGTGAGGCGGCCAATCGCTTGGCAGAGGCGGCGAGCAGAGCGCCCGTGCTGCTCAAGGTAAACAAATGGCCGCTCCAGAACCAACACTGAGACCGTACATGTTTGAGCTGGAGTCTGACCCAGAATGGGAAGAGGCAGCTGAGCGGTTCCACTTAGTTCCTCAATGATAACAGTTCCGTGTAATATTGTACTTTCATGCGTTGTGTATGTGGGTGTGTGAGCGACGCTCTCTGCTGTAGCCGGTCTGTTTATAGCTCATGTCCATAAGCTTATTGAATACAACTTGCAGACAAGCTAGGATTTACATTTTTGTTGAGCTACTTGGCAAATATATTATTGGATGCAACCTATTTGCATCCAAACAGCGCAGCACAAACAACCAAAAGCCATTGTACTAATGGTGGCTAAAGTTTACCGAGCCGGACACTTCGACAGGGCTCATCTTAAAGTTATTTGTTGGGACCAGTGTCTGTTTTAGTCTGACTTCAACCAATAACTTTAGAAGATGTGTCCTGGCTCCAGCTTTAGTTTTCTTACTTCTTCCACACCCAACAAGCCCATAGCTAACCCCGCTAGTTCATTAGCTAACGAGCAGTCAAATATACTAACCAGACTACCTTGCAAATAAAATCAAAACATGGTGACACTTACAGATTTCAAGTTTGCAGATGGGTCACGTACAGTATGAATTGTTCCATCTTTAAGAATCAATTTAGATGCTGCATCATACAAAAGAACAACTCGAGTATTGGGATCTTGCCTTAACATTAGACATGTTGTCATTGTAGCTTCACTGCTCGCAAAGTAATGGTACATTCCATTGTACTTGGAAAATATGCGCCGATTCTCTTCACTAATGATGCTATAGTAGTTGATGTAGGTCCTCTGTAGTTGCAGTAACATTCTGAGACTTGCCATACAAACATAAGTTTGCTGCGGGCGTCCATGTTTTCCTGAGCAGGTGCACTGGAACACATTTAGATTGGAAGTTGGGAATACAGACTCGGAATTATCGACTTCTGAGTGCAATGGAATGCCCCATAAGCATCGGCTTGCGGTGCTGCCGAGAGCTGCATTCTGAGACAAGGTAAATGGGAGTGGTTGTTCACCTGGGGGTGGGCATGCTCTGAGAGGGGTTGGATTATGCTAATATTGCCCGTTATGACATATAAACGGGCTACTTTTCAAAACAGCCTGTTTTTGGGACCATTTTTTGAAAAAGAAAAATACAGAAAAAGGAGGTGACTTCCAGATTTCACATTTTCTTGGCTACTAAGGCCAATGGTAACATGTGGAACATGTATAAGGGCCAGGAATAAGCTGTTTTCCATAATATTTCCCCTTTAAGAACTAAAAAAGGATAAATTTTTCCTCAAGTTCTACCTATACCTACCTATTTCTTCTTCACTATCTCAATATATTGACATAGAATAGGTTTGAAAAGGGATACTGGTAAAACCTTGAACTTTCCTTGCAACACACATGAATAAGTAGAATAAATCCAATGCATGCAATACCTTCACAACACAATGCATCTGTAATAGAATGATGCAGTGGTAACAGATTCTCAGAAGAACTCATCAGAGTAACACGTGTGGGTTTCTGTACAGGTATTGTGTGTGTGGGTGTGTGGGTGGTGGAGTGCTGAGCTGCTGTTTTTCCTCCATCAGAGTGGTCAAATGGCTTTTTTTTCCCTCTGGCAGCTCAAGTGAATTTTGGGTGTGTGTGGACCCCATATGTACATGCCCGACTTTGTGTACAGTGTCAGCTTTCGTGTTTGTGTGTGTGTGTGTGTGCATCCAGGGAGTTCAACTATCTATTCTACCTCTGGCTGTCGGAGTGAGTTTCTGTCTCCTCCACAAGTAAAGGTTACCTCTCCCAGGAACGGCCCACTGTTGAACTGGCCTTTACAAAGAGAGATGCATGTAGACACACACACACGCGCACACACACATTCGCACTGAGGTGTATCCAGCTAGCTCGTCGCCAGACAGATAAAAGTTAAGAAAAACACTGTGCTTGACATTTGGAAACACTGTCATTTTAAATATGGGAGATGGATCTCTAAAATATGGCATTTCAAACCTAAAATCACAAAGGCAAATGCATTTTTTTTATTTTGCCCTTTCTTTCTTTCTTTCTTTCTTTCTTTCTTTCTTACATGCATGGTACAGAAATACATTGGACATGTAATATATTTAAATGTATTTAAACCTATGGACAAAATGGTTAGTATCTCTTTCTCCTCCTCTTCTTCCTCTCCTACCTTATTCTTCTTCTCCTCTCTTTTTTCCACTTCTCACTTCCCTCTCTCCATCCTCCTCGTTCTCACCCTGCCTCCTCAGCCTTCCTTCCCTCCTCCTTGTTTCTTATTCACCTATATTCTTTCTCCTTCTTATTCACTCCTCCCTCATTCTCCATTACATTCAAATCCATTCTTTCTCCTTATTTTGCACCTTCAAAGCAGTAGCTACCTCTCCCCCTCTCTCTTCTCCACTTCTTTCTTTCTTTCTTTCTTTCTTTCTTTCTTTCTTTCTTTCTTTTTCAGTTTGTACCCAAGCAGCACTTTTTGGCCTCCTCTCGGTCACTATGACAACTACAGGGCTGGCCAAGATTATTATTAAAATCTTATTATTAAAAGATTATTCATTTCTACCAGCCACAGGTCAGTTGAATTACATTGCAAATGAGAATCGTTTTAAACGGTTCCAATATTCATGATCATGGACTCTTTTCAATTTTGAAAACATACAATATTATTTTAGTTCTTTTGATTTCCAATTATTTCAGAAGATGTTACACATTACATTTTAGTCATTATCATTATATACATAAAATGCAAGGGTGCCAATAATCTTGGCAAGAACTGTAAACTTCTAAAGGGACGTAAAGTGCTCCTCAATGAGGGTTAGCTTTTGTCTACATATGACTGAGCTGACTTGTGTGTGTGTGTGTGACAGCAAGAGAGAGAGATAGAGCTTTGTGTATGTGTGTGTGTGCATGTCTTGGTGTATATGTATGTCCATCCGAATGTCTTTATGGTCACATGCATGCTAGCACCTCATGTATGTGTGTGGTGTGTGTGTGTGTGTATGCTAGTTTCTCCAGGACCTTGGGAAGACAAATGGCTCCATTGGCCTTTGGTTCAATGCTCTGCAGGGCACACTAACTAATTGGCTGAAATCGCTAATGCTGCTAATTACTGTTACCATTAGCCTATTCAGGTACACCTTCACACAGACATACAGACACACACACACACTACGTGCAGGTACTCTCAAAAGATGCATGCTGACATACACAAAACATGAATTTTGCATATGCCCAACACATAACACATGCACAGACATAGGCATGCACAAATGCACTCCAAAGACCACACACACACACACACACACACACACACACACACAC
>CABFOQ010054130.1:32224-45086 GCA_900660455.1 Gephyroberyx darwinii
GACTCCGGGGGGGAGGGTGAGTCACACACACACACACACACACACACACACACACACACACACACACACACAGTACACTTGCAATCCCTGGCTGTCAATAATGAGCTAGAGGATAATTGCTGGATACAAGTCAACCATGTCACCTTTATGCCCTGGTCATCAATATGGACAGAGAGCGGGACTGTGTGTGCGTGTGCACGTATGAAAGGGAGAGAGAGAAATAGAGAGAGAGAGAAACAGTATATAGGAGGGACAGAGGGAGAGAGTATGGAGAAGAAATTGAAAGGCAATATGATTGATTGGCTCGCACAAGAATACAAAAAAAAGGGAAAAAAACAGCAAAAGAAGCAAATAGAGCAGAAGAGAAAAAGATAAAAAATGTGAAATATAAAATTAGTGTGTCTGGTTGAAAAATGAGTCCTGTGGGTTTGACAGTGACGCATTTCCAGGGAAAACTCTAGGTGGATTGTCTTCCAATCAGCAAGCAGATCCCACGTACCCCTCACTCTTTCCCATGGATCTTTCTCTATTTTTTACTCTTCCTCCCAAATTTGAAGAATGCCCTTTTCCTTCAATCCAATACTACTCTAGCCATCAATATGGTCAGAGAGAGAGAGAGAAGGCAGAGGAGAAGTGTTTTAACAAGATCTGTCATTATCTGAATTGTTCCCATTGAATTTGCTGAATAACTAGTTTTCCTTTTCCGTACCAATGAAAGTGATTTGAATTGAATTGAAATAAGAGAAAGGGTGAGGAGATCATATCGGCGCGAGGAAAGGGAACAAAATGAGATACAAAATTAAAAGAGATGCCCTCGAGGGTTGTGATCCGATTGGAGACAGAGTGGGGCTTTCCCCACTTCTCTTCCAACAATGATCTTTTCCCCTCAATGCAATCCTTTTTCAGTGATTACACTATTGTGTCCATCAATACTATGTGGCAGAGAGAGAGTCTTTCCTTTTCTGTTTTTTTGCTCCACTCAGTACTATTCATTCGGTGATGGAATCAACACTAAAGTAATAGCGTTCAATACCATTACCAGGAAGAGTTTAAATAAAAATGTCGCCTACTCCTTTTTCTCGCTGGGCAGGAAAACAAATGAAACACCGTCCTGTAACCGGAAGGCATCGTGACCCTATGAAAGTGCCCTTGAGCAAGACTCTGAATCCCTACCGGCTCCAGGGGCTGAACTTTGGTCAGTGACCATCTCAAGGCAAACAACCACCAATAGGGAACGAAGCTTTGCATAGCATAGCGGAGTTATTTCTGGCAGACACACTCAAGGTGGCACTGCAGCTCAGTCAGCTGACATGTCAGCTGAGCGTATGCATAGCTACTGCAATTGCGCGGTCTATTTTAACCATCAATCTCACTGCTCATTCTCTGCTGCTGCCGCTCTGCACACTGCGTTGCTCTGTTGCTGGATTAATAAAGTACCTACCCCTACCAACCTAAAACCAGTTTACACACCTTTCTATTTGTGGGAAAATAGTTTATTTTTTAAAGAGTTTTAAAGAGTTTATTTTTCATACCCTCAACTACATCCTTGTCTAATGGGATAAATCTACCCCTCTGGTATCAATAGAGTGCTGGGGTGACACACTTTGTGAGGATTTGAGGGATACATTGATCAAGTCAGTAAAATTAAAAAAAAAAAAAAAGTCAGTTTCATTGCAAAATTGAAAAAGTAGAAGATCCTGAGAGGACTCTTAGCTCCAGGCCTGTTACCTGTTCATGTAGTCTATATCAAGAACACACTGGCTTTCATGCTAAACCACTCAATACGCTTGTAATGAATTATGTGACAGTAAAAGAAAGACGGCTAAATGTGCAGCGTGAAGTGGCTAGTTTCCCTTGTAATGAAGAAACTGTCACTGCAATGCTCAGTGGTGTAACATTGCAAAGAAGCGGTGTGGGGAATCTGAATCAGATGACTCTAATTGTTTTCAATGACTGTAACTTGCTTGCAGTTACAGTCATGCAGCAGAAGAACAAATGACAAAGGAATGCATCTCATAAGGAAAATGCACAGATGCAATGTTAAGCGATGGAAGCAATGGAAGAGCTGAATACTTTTGTTCAAAGTACACACTGCAAGACATTTGTTGAGGAAATTGCGACTGTTTTGAAGATGGAATTGGCACTTTTCAAATCTTAAGTGGCTTCAAATATTCCTTCAAAATCTTGGACACATTGGGGATAACTCCCGCTGTCAATTACAAAAACAAAGCGCGTGCATAGCGCTTCGAAAATAACATTACTCTGGATTAACGTGTATCTGTGACTTTAAAATTCTAGCTCTCCCATTCTGATGGTTTTCTTTGCATTTCATAAAGCGAGCAGAATATTGACTATCACATTATTCATGAGCCTCTAAGCAAGGCACATAAAAACCCGAGATAGAAAAGCCCATACAGTATGCAGAAAGTTAAAGTGGCGATTCATTTTGTTTAGAGGGCAAATTCTCTCTCTTTTTCTCTCTCCTCGCTCCATCTCTCTCTCATACACAACATCATAGTCATTACTCCATTGCTTCCTATCTGCATGAGAATTGCATATCAGTGGCTCACAGAGGCAATGTGGTGGGTTTGCTGCGAGCCCCGCGGCATATTCAGATAGCCTGCAGGAAGTCAGTTTAATATAAGACTAGCATATATCTACAGGGAGAGGGGGAGCACAGCGAGAGGGCACGAAATGGAGAGAGAAAGGAGTATAAAGTTGAGTTGAATACGAGTTGAGAGAAAGACAAAAACAAGGCAATGGTAAACACGTCCCCCGCAATGTGATGAAGTCCCCCTCTGGGCCAATCAGTAACAAACATGCCACCTTGTTTTGTAATTGTAGCGCCCCCCTTGGGCAAATCAGTGTCATTTTGATGCACGGTGATGAGATTCATCATTTCCCCAGATTTTGCTAAAAATCCAACCGTCAATGTCTGAGATACCGTGTGTGTTGGACAGATGAATGAACAAATAAGCAAGAAGACCAGTGTAAAATGTAAAAAATGAAAGTACTCCTGAAAGATAATCCAAATTTCAAGGCCACAGATTGGTTACTAGGGTTACGGGGTTGGTGAGTAGCAGATTACAGCAGGGATGAAAATGGATGAAAGTCACAGTTTACTGCCTTTTTTAGCCTTTCTAACATAAATTAGTGGAATATATATCATACTAATTAGTATAATAGTATTTAAAAAGTATAATATGAAACTGCTAGTATTGTCCTATCACTGTTTTCCTTCTTCCCCTTACTCTATGCTGTCTTCTCATCTTCACTAGGGAGACGGATCAGGAGAGAGGGGGATGAAGTGGAATTTCAAGATGGGAAGAAGAGCAAAGTTCACCTGTAACACAGAGAAAACACCGTGAGGAGTGTTAGAGTCTGTTTAAACGCGAGCTCTCTTCCCTTTCTACTGTCTGCTTTAAACTACATCTGCAGGGAAAGAGGGAGGAGGGGGAGGTGAATGGGGTAGAAAGCAAGAGAGAGAGAATAAGAGGGAAGGAAGAGAGAGAGACAGGAGTAGAAGAAGAATAGGAGGAGAGTGATAGGAAGCAAGGTTTTGAAGGAGATAAGAAAATACAGGGGTAGGATGAGCAATGAAGAGGGACAGAGAGTGGATCTAAGTAAATCCACTTCATCTTGGTACTGTGACAACCCTCCACACCCCAATACTATTTTAAGGTAATCACTAGGGAGGTGGAGGTGATGGGGGGAGGAGAGAGAGCGAGATGAAGAGAGAACTGCTGAAATAAATATGCCTCTGGCCATCAAAGTCTCTCCCAAATGTTGTGAAATGTGACATTTTTTTGGGAGAAAAGGGATATTTCAAGTCTTTGCTGTCGAAGAAACGGGAGATGTTGATGTATTCATGAGGGGACACAAAACTGAGATACTGCTGATTCTTAATCACAACTCTGAGTGGATCATAAATAATACTGCCCTGGAATCAGTTTGGCGTAACTCTGCAATACATCAAGCGTTACAATTGGCCGCTGAATAAATGTAAAGGAGGACTCGCAATCATGTCCTTGTATTACATATTTGGGGGAAATTGAGCATGAAGAATTGTAGAACCCGTACTCGACTTATGAGATGAAGCGAAAAATGACATGTAGTGCAACAGCCAGCTCTGGGGTTTGGACATTAGCTAACATTGGCTGTGTTTACATGCAGGCTAACACTGGATTATCTACCCAATGCCACTGAAAAGTACTCAGACTCCTAGACCAACTATTTCAAGGAGATTTCATGGCCATCACCTCGAGCTGCAGCTATAGACATGACACTAAACTTATTGGAAAATTAGCTTATTGAGATTGAGAGCAACCAAAGAATTGAAAAATGACTAATTCACTCTAACTGCAAATGGGCTGCCCTCATGTAAACACCTCAAACAGACTGTTTACAATGAACACAATTACAATAGCATGCTTAAAATTGCTATATGTAGCATTTTTATTTTTTTGCTCAATGTGTTTTATTTAGCAATAGTTAATAGAAATATGAATGAATAAATTACATTTACTTTTTTCCCTAATAAAAAAAATACAGCACATTCAATAAATAAATACAAAATATATAATGATGAATAAATAAATAAATAAATAAATAAATAAAGCATTATTAAACATCAATATATCATTGTGAAATAAAATGTGATATCGTCAACAAATGAGTAGTAGTGTCTACCTCATGCTGGTGGTATTGTTAGGAAATGCTTTCTTAATTTTGAGGAAAGCAAATCACTATCACTTCGTGTCACAAAAAGGCCAGATAAAGGACTGCTGAAATCTTCAATTTCGTGGGACAACGGGTTACCAAAACCCTGTCCAATAAACAAGCTACTTGTGAGTCCATATGCCTTTTGTCTACAAACAAACAAAGTAAACTTTTCAACCATAGTTTGGACCAAAGGAAATTAACTATAGGTGTGATTTTTCCCTAAACCTTGGGTAGATTGTACAAACGTGTCTATGTTTGTACATGTGTTGCCTAAGATCAATTGATGTTTGGAGGGTAGTTAGTCCTCGTCTTCAGTTTTGGGAGGCCAGTCTTCAATAACGCTCTCTGTTATTTGAACTTCTCCACAAGCCTGTACTGATCAATAGTGTTCATCCCGAAGGAAGATGAGCGGTGGTTGGGTTATTCATGTCTGAGGCTGAACTTTTGAATCGGACTACTTTTCAGCCAAGCCGGATAGATAATAAGTTCTAGCCTGCGTAGTCACCACTTTGAGCCGGGGTAAGAAACATCCAAGCACAGAGACCCCTGACATGCAGAAATACAGATGCTAGAAACAACGTTTGAAGCAATGAAATTGATACTGCTTAGGAATCGGGCAAAACCCATTCACCTTGTCAAATTGGATATGATTTGATTCCATGTTTCCCAAAAGAGTAAAGAGCTCAAAAGGTCAACCGTGTTTGCAACCGAGATTTTTTCATAAAGATTTTTACACATTTGCAGCAACCCCTTTCCACCGCAAAGGTTAAACCTCAAAATCTGAAGTTCTTTCACCAGGGGCTATGCATAATAAGAAACTCTTGGTTTGTGCAATGTAATCATTTTTTCCCACTGGCAAGTCTGCCGTATTGTCTCGTTATGCACAAACCATATTGTGTAGAAATAACCTGTTTCTCATTAGCGTACTGGGAAATGGCACGGTTGGGCTATGCTGATACATTTGCTCTCTTTTTAGTTAAAGGCCCGGGGCTGAGAGCAGCAGACTTGCCAAGAATTTTTTTTAAAAAGATGGTGGGGATAAAAAGACGATGTAGAACACTGTGTGAAAATGACCCTTTGTAGTGCCCCTTGTCTAGAAATATACTCTAAGGGCGCGATCACATCTACAGTTTTGCTTTCTGTGGTCTGAACCACAGCAGAAAAGTTGTTGCATTTTTGTATTTGGTTTGTTTAGGTTTGCACTGTCCGATTACAAAGGAATCAGGGTTTGCAAACAAAAGTCACGTGGACTCACAAGTAGCTTGTTATTAACCTGTCGTCCCACCAGTGTGTGTGTTGTAATTTCCCTTCTCTGGTGTTCATACCAGTTGAGAACACATGAAGAAATAGCTGAATATGAGCATTGTTATGCTAGGCTTCAAACATGAGGAAGTGCTGGCCATCAGATGAACGTCCTTATACCCATAAAACCTTGTCATTTGGGGTCATTTCCTGTAGCTGGTTCAGATAAGGTTCTGACTCCTGACAAACCACACCAGGAAGAGGACTGAGACCTGCATTTTCAGTCGCTACAGTTATTTGGTGACACCCAGCCTCAAGTGGCTTTGATCTCACCTGCCCAAACGGACCAAACTTAAAAGAGTAAACACTCCAGAGTTCGATTGAACCACTCCAAACATGCATGGCGTGAACATCCCCTAAAAGGAGAAAAGGATCTAAAATACATGTACTGTACTGACAGACAACCTCAGTTGATTTGGAGATTACTGTTGTGGCTAATCTAACAAAAAGTACTCTTTACTCATTTCATAGTGTGCCTCTACCTCAAAGTTAAATGAAGCCCACATTGTCCTCTTGATGAGATTACCCCGCTTTTCATTGCCCAGCTGTTGTGACACTCCCCAGATAATCCCAAAGAGTATTAACCGGCGTTACCCAAAACCATCGAGCCAAAACAGCTTCATTTGTTTCCCATTAAAGCGATATTTCACTGCAGCAGAATACTGACACAGTATGATGGTATTGATGTCTTACATCTTCGAAGTCAAAGTGCCGGCCGACTCTCCGGTGACGGGATTAGTCAAGTTTTCATTACGCTGAATTTCATTTCTTTTTTTCATTAAAGCTAATGCAGTTTTTAAACCTTTATTTTATCCGGGGGAAGATTTGCTGAGTATGCATGCTCTTTCCCCAGCAGTGCCTTACACATTCACAGAGTTATGCACACTCACTCATGGGAGCTGCAGAGTGCAACCACTGTGTTGTACTGCCGGCAACCGAGCAGCACCACTGGAGCAGTTTAGACGCCTAAGGGCATCTTTATAGTAGTTGTTGAGGCAGGGTAGTCAATTTGCCCACCCAGATCTTCCCCGGCAGTCCAAGGGTTTGAACAGGTGATGTTCTGGTCACAATAGACTGTGATCAGATAGGCTCATTTTCTCCTGCTCAAATGCAAAGCCAGTTATAATCATTGCCACTAACAGAGAATGCAAGACGCGTCACATCACACTCATCTCATAGCTTGGAAGAGACGCAGGCCTGCCACATTCAAAAGTGCATCCTAGTGTATCCCATGGCTGCAGCTGTCCCATAATATTTCACACAACCTTTTTGAATGAGTATTGCTGGTTTTGCTTGGGGTAGTTTATAGTATCGAAGTAAAGATTTCTAAGTTCTGCGATTGCCCGTGTTTTTGGCTGTTCCTGGAAGTAGGCATGTACAGTAGAAAACTGACAGCGCCGGCATGAAGTGTCAACGTCAAAAGCGATAAAGCCGACATCATGGTTACTTCCCACAACGCTGACAGACACATTCATGTTGCACAACTCAGAAGTCAAATTGCCACTAAGACTTTCCACCCTTGTGGCCCACTTGCCATGGCACCACAGTAAAGGGTTTGACAGCAGAAATACCCACAGACCCTCTCTGTTTAAATTTAAATTGATACCCATGTATTTTTGACATTTGAGCCCTGTTGACATCCAAGCATGTTTTACAAATTTACGTAACCAGCCACCCTGCTTCTGAAGTCAAAGTGCTACTTGACACTATTGACACTGTGCACTGCTACTCATGTTACATTAATGAGACACTTGAGTAGAACAGCTTGTATTTATAGCTCCTGGACAATCTGGTGCTTCAAAATTCCCCCCTTACAGGAATTAAGGAAAATATTTTTTGCTTTATTTTCCATTCCAAAGAGCATTATACAAAGGTATCAATTCTTAGGATTGAGTGAAGGTGTAGTCGGTTGCAATATCAAAGTCAAAATCACAACAACAAAAAATATGTCTTTTACTGTTAGGATTACAACTACAACTTTCCACGCCTTACAACACTAGTCAAAGTGCCATCTTGACTCCACACAGCGCTGGGATTAACCCACTTTCTGTCGAGCAGTGAAGTCACAGGGATTTGACAGCTACACCCGCCAGACTCTCTACTCGAGCGTGAACCCGACTGACCTCGTATCTTCAAAATGTCTGCTTTTTAGGAACTAGAGGAAAACTGACTGTCCCTCCAATGAACCATGTGCATTTTGATATTTCCCAAATAAATATGACAGTCTGCTCGGTCCTACCACTTATATCTTTGGCACATGGACAATTCTGACACTGTTTTCACAAGCTGAGGTACAACTCGTTTTGTCACTGCAGTACAGACACAGTAACATATTCTCAGTTTAACTAGTTAGAAACGTGTTCTACCACTGCATACAATCTCTGTCAAATATAAAAGAAATGAATGAATAGAAAAGTGTGTGTTCTAGCTCTGACTGTATGGATGGGTGTTAGAGATTCTCTGCTGCTCCAAGCGGATTGTATATGGAAAACAAATTGGCAGGAATTGAATTCGCTGGTGCTTCAGTTTCCCCCAGAATTTGACTCTTGTCGGGGTGGAAAAGCTTCTGAAAAAGCATTTAGACCAGCACAGGACACTCAAAATTCCCATTGAAACCCACACTGATGAAATTCTTTGAGGGTTAGCAGCTCCTTAAGGCAAGATTACCTCCTCCACCCTCACACCCATTATTCAATTATTCACTATTCAATTGAAGGGATGAATAATTAATTAACAAAAAAATGTGCAAAGAAAATAAAATTTCACTGCAGGCATTACAGTTTTTCTATAGCTGTGGTAAGGAGGAACCTCATCATATTGAGGTGGATGACAATGACAAGCCACTATATCAGTCTGACTCTACTTTAAACATGTTTAAACCACAAATGAATTGAATTGAAATGAATGCATCCTTGGTGGGTTTTTTTTAAGCAAATACGTTTCATTTATTTTTGTGCGACCCGCTCACATCAGAGCCGCGACACCAGCGGAGCATTTTTTCCATTTTAAAAACTCTTAAGTCACAAAGCGCCATACGACTCGCGCCACTTGACACCTCTCGCGGCGTTGGGATTAGCCCAGTTTTCATCACCACCGCCGTCGGGACCACAGGGAGGTGACATGAGCAATATTCCCCCGCCGTCCTCTACCCGGAGCACAAAAATGAGCAAGGATTCCCCCAAAGACCCCACCCTCCTCCCTCCCATACCCCCCCAATCATCCGAGCACTGTTTTCTCTCTGGTTAATTTACTCCTGGGCCCTCTCAGCAATAAAAAAAGGCCTTTCATGAGCGGAAGAGACACCTTTTCAGAGCTGATATGCAAAACGTTTTCCTTTCCTCTTGTCTATCTACCCCCCTCTTTCTCTCTTTCACTAGGTTCTCTAGTCACTGTTTGCCTCACTCTCCCTTCCTCTCGTCTCTCTCCCCCTCAGATGCTTTGTGAGAGAGCGAGAGCGGCGTTTCTCAGATTGTGCAGGTTTTCTGATTTTCCTGGAGTCCCTTTGATATGGAAATTAAATGACTCCAGTCAATGTCAGACTAGCTCAGGCACAATCCCAGTGTTAGCGGTTCCGGCGTTTCTGCTTTTTTAAAAGCTCCTTTTCTTCACAAAACATCGCCGAGAGAGAGAGAGAGGGAGAGGGAGAGAGAGACACAATCATACTCAGATGATTGCAGCTAGGCATTTTGCTGAGCATTATTGAATTTGATATGTCCAACCGCACAAAAGGGAACTTTTTCAAATAAATGCCTCGGGGAGCGAAATTCGATAAATGCCGGTTGTGTCTGCGAGTCACTTTGCTTTGCTTTTCACCTGGGAAAAAAATTCAGCTCATCCACCTGCAAACTGAAAACGACACCACCAGAGTCTAAAACAGGCGTACTGTACTCCTAATGAGCGGATCTGAAGGGGAACTCTTTGAATTCTGACAGCGGGAGCGTCAAAACCTTAAATGTTTGTACATTTTTAGAGTCAAAGCTCTACCTCAAAGCCACAGCAGACGCCGGTATCTGATAAAAAAGAAAATAATATGCTTTTTAAAAAAAATATATTTCATCAGATACAACATGCATCTATGGCTCGGAACAGGCGTCTGATGTAACATACTGCGGCATATTGAGTACATCACAGTTGGATACGGGCTAAACTTCATAATAATTGACAGCCTCTCTGGCAAATTTGAGCTGATGAAATGTATTTGACCTCTGGGTGTGCCTTGTTGAGGTAATGAAATTCTGAAATAAAGCCAGGCCATCAGGGAACCGCCTTAATTTCCCTGTTCAGTTTAAGGTCTTAACTTTAACCTTCCCTGCTGTTCCATTTTATTACTGAACGCATTATAACTGGGGTATGATGGCACAGATCACTGGAGTCCTAAAATTACATGGGAATCAATGCATGGAAAAGAAAGCAGTTTTCACTTCAACCTCTGCATTGTTGGATTTTATTACTGAACATTTTGACTCTGAACCTGTTCGACTCTCTCTGTGTTCTGCAGAAACCTTCAACATTGTATATTTTTGTAATTTTTATGTAATCTTATGGTAGTCGACAGCTGAGACCAGGCCAAGCCAATGACATTTACTCAGTTTTACGACTGAATATCCCAAAAGGATCGTCTGATGATTTGACTGTTTCAATGAAATGGACCGACCAGAAGAATCCAGGTGAAAGAATTTGAGATGTAGATTGTGCTGCATTCCAATATTGGGTTTATGTTTGTAATGTCCCGTCAGCAGAGAATATAATGCACATGACTTTGAAATTAAATTGAAATAATATTAGCCCTAAATCTGATAGGAATTGGTCAATCGGAGAAATTAAGATTTGTGTTCATTCATGTGTAGTCATGTTTGCCTGTGTATATTAAAGTGTGTGTGGTTGAAAAGCTGGCAGTATACTTGCAGTGTAAAAATCACATTTGCGCAGGAAACGGAAGCGCTGAATTGGTTTCAGCCTCCGCAGTGCGCTCAGGCATGCTAGCCAAACATGTAGTTTAAAAACATCTAGGTTTGTCTGCAATTGGTCTAAAACATCACCTTGATTGGTCTCTATTTCCCCTCCATGCTAACATCTCATTGTCAGCTATTCAAAATGAATGGTTTCAAGGCTAGGCTAGCTCAAGATATCAGAAAACATCTGCTAAATTCCTCATATTCCCTCAGCTGCCTTCACCGCAGCCATTGCCGTTGTTGTTCTACAAGTTTTTGTCACCATTTCTTCTGGGCTCCCTAGGTTACAGTTACTGCTTTAATCTTCCAACTGGTGTTGAGAGTAAATAAAGCAACCATACACACATTTGAATGTTCAACAGCGGTTCTATTTCGGGCAAGTTCACCTTCACTGGAAGTATAGTGCCGCCTTAAGTGTGTGTGTGTGTGTGCGTGTGTGTGTGTTTGTTTGTTTGAGTGTCATGTCAGCCTACATGTCTGTGATGTGTGTGACAATCCCTCCCCCAGACCCCAGTGCTGCTGGGCACCATGTGTTAGACTTGTCATTATTCAGTCCTCACAGTCTAATTGTGTGTATGGGTCATGGCACGATCTGATCTTCCTGTCTCTTCCTCTGTCATTACGTTTGTGTGTGTGTGTGTGTGTGTGTGTGTGTGTGCGCGCGTGTGACTGTGACTCATTTTTCTGTGTGTGTGTGTGACCGTCTCTCATTTTTCTGTCTCTCTGTCATTACATCTGCCTGTCTCTCTCTCTCTCTACGTTTCCATCTGCAACTGCCAAGTGAATTTTTAAGCAAACTTTTTAAATGTCACCAATAAAATGCAAATCAGGCGTTTGGTGTTTCCATCGACAGGGTTGAAGTGAACAGGCTGCCTGAGCGTGGAATGGAGAAAGAAAACACACATCTATGAGAAAAATAGAAAGAATATTTAAAGAATTACTGGGCTAAGAGGCTCTTTAGGGTCATATTTCAATGCTCATAAAACCACGGTGGAGGCTTATACATGGGAGAGACAATGGGCATGACATTTCTGGGAGGTCACGGTGGACATTTTACAGACAAAGGTCACTATGCTATTAGTTATTCAACAAATGCATTTCCATCACTATTCATCACATGATTTCTTTATTGACAAAAAAAGAGCCTTTTCCGCCTCAAGGGAGCATAAACATTGTACAGTGTTGTGCCTTTTCTCTTCGCCACCACTGTAAAGCCATTACCTGACACCGGGCCATAAAGTGATCGTGAAAATGGAGCAGAGAAAATGGAAGGAGGAGGAGAGTGGAGATAGAGGAACAAAGAGGAGGTTTGAGGCATTGTGGTCATTTGTATAAGAGACATATATGAGCAGCATGACGGGTACAAAGGCTGTCCTCCGCGCTGGAGCCAACCCCAGCTTTTAAAATGGATAAAAGAATCTAAATGGACTCGAAGCACAGGGGCCGTTATTCAGTCAAGGCATTTAGTAACACTTGCACAAACACAAAACAAGATGTTTTGTCTCTGGAAGGTAGCTTCTTTCTTTCTCTTTTGCTGTTTCTTTTGTTTTTCTAATTCTTAAATCATGTAGCGTTGGTCAAAAAGTCTGCACCTGTAAATGTGTGTGAAAGAAAGAAAGAAATTAAATGAAAACAGCAGTGAATTTAGTATTTACGGTGAAAAGAAGGCAGAGAAGGAGCAGTGTGTTTGTGTGTGTGCGTGCATATAGTTGTGTGTCTGTGCAAATGTGTGTGTTTATGTGTGTGTGTGTCAGTGTTTTTGTGCTGG
Source organism: Gephyroberyx darwinii (assembly GCA_900660455.1). Classification (NCBI taxonomy): domain Eukaryota; kingdom Metazoa; phylum Chordata; class Actinopteri; order Trachichthyiformes; family Trachichthyidae; genus Gephyroberyx; species Gephyroberyx darwinii. Next base: position 44,969 of record CABFOQ010054130.1, read on the forward strand.
GGTGACAGAATGGGGGCAGATGGTAGATTTCTGGGGTTCTTGATGGAACTCACACACACTCATGCAGAGACCGACACTCTCTCTCTCTCTCTCTCTCTCTCTCTCTGTGGGTGGTGTG
>CABFOQ010054131.1:18354-36662 GCA_900660455.1 Gephyroberyx darwinii
GGCGGCGGCTATGGAGGAAATGGTTACGATAACTACAACAATGGAAATGGAAACTTTGGAGGCGGTGAGTGACTTTAACTCCTGGATTCCTAAATTTTTTTCACTTTTGGACAATTTTAGTGAATTGGCTATGTTTTACTTACAGGTAACTTCGGAGGTGGAGGCGGCGGCGGTGGTGGCAGCAACTACAATGACTTTGGAAACTACACCAGCCAGTCTTCAAACTATGGCCCAATGAAAGCAAACAACTTTGGCGGTGGTGGTGGCAGGAGCAGCGGCGGCCCATACGGTGGTAAGTGAGAAGAGACTGGTGCCATTTGAAATTATTTTTGTGTGTGGTCTGTATTTTGACTATTCTGTTCATGCTGCCTTCCAGGTGGCTACGGAGGCGGCTCAAGCAGTGGCGGTGGATACGGCGGTGGCTCCGGACGACGATTCTGAGTGAAGCGGTGAGCGTGTCTGAACTGTTACAGCATCATGAAACCAGAGTTTGTAGTTGTAGGGATCCATTCTAACTTGTAGATCCCAAGTATTGCAACAATCACTCTGGATCTCAGGTCGTACAAAGTCAGTGCACAGTTTAACAATGTTGTTCCGTATTGTTCAACAGGACTGAGTACTTAGGAGAGGAGAGCAAGGAGAGGAGAGCAAGCGAAGTGACAGGGCAGCTGCAGGTTTACCTCCTAGATCTGCTCAGCCAAACAGTTGTGGCAGGTTACAGCTGCTACATGAAGAGATGTACAATAGAGAATCATGGAGGGTCTTCATTTAAACGTTTTTGTGTTGTCACCGAGGATTATTTTATATTATGTTTATGGAAAGCAAGCATTCCAATGAGGTTTTATGTAGATTCTTTCTTTAAGTCTGGTTTTATTTGTGTAACTGCAACCAATCAAGTTGAAATAAACCACCTTTCAGTTTTTTTAAACTGTGCAGTCTTGTTAGCCTCTTTTAGGGGTTTGGGAGAGGGAGGGGTCACTTGCAGACATTAGATGCCACACATAGTGGGAATGAGGGCCATATCTGCTTATGTAATGGTGTGAGAGGAGTTTGTGAGAAAGCCCCGTGTTTATTTACTTGTGGCATGGATGAGTGTGGTAAACCCCTGCACCAGTCAATGGAGCTTGAGTGGAAAGACTTAAGTACTTGCTCCCTAGTGATGCATTGCATTACTTGATACTGATTGAGGAGTGTGCACAGATGTGTTCATCATAAAGAGCACATCACTTGGCACAGACGCTACCCTGAGTTGTTTGGAAATATCATCTGGAGGATGCTAGCTTACATGCGAAGTCTTTTGAGGCTAGCCATGGAAGCCAGCTGAGGGAGAGAAGTAGCAAAACCATCGCCAGGAGCAGTGAAGCAGGGGAGAGTGAGAACAGAAGGCTGAGGCTAGCAGGCAGCAGCTACCAAAGGGCTTTAAAGCTGTCTGTAGGTAAGACCAGACTTCTCAACTACTGATAGTCTGTTTGCTTTTATGTTCTGTAGCTGGTAGTGAGTTATGTAGCCCACTAATGCTGTAACATTTTGTGCAAACAGGATTTATTAGAAATTACACATATTGACTGGTAAAATGGGCCTCTACTTGTGCATAGTGGTCTTATATAATGCATGCTGTAAATGGTAATAACACAGTAACGGCTTTGCAAGGATCATTTTATGCCATCCTCATTTGTTGTATTTCTGCTTTCTAGGTAACTCGACATACGGTTTCCGTAACGGACATCATTTCAGTGACAATGGCTCAAGCTTTTTTTTAAAAGGTACAAATGATCAGAATTTTGCACACAAAGTTTTGTAACATACTTCCCCTCTAACTTGACTTTTCTGTCACAGGTTGCCTGAACAGTTGCGTTGATGCAGAAGACTTTTTAACCTAAGACTGCTGTGCAGTTTTTTTTTAAACTTTTCTAATAAAATACTTTGATAAAACCCCTTGTTTCGACTTCCATACATGTAGGTTTGTAAACATGCAAGTGTCCCTTGATAGATGCATTGTAGAAGTCTAACATGCACAAGTCAATTGACAAGTCATAGCCACGTGTACAAAATGAACTGTATTGCTTCCAGCCAGTTAATGTTAAGGACTACAGTTGGCACAACCAGGCATTGTACTTTTCCTGTATTGGTATAAATAAGGCAGTGTGAGGGACTGCCCCCTGATGCTTCAGCATTGCTCTCTTGCCTGCATAGCTGTACGAGGTACCAGGTAGATTTTGCCATCAGGGGTCTGTTGTAGGGAGTAGTCTTCTATTGAATATGGGTGCCCATCTTCATCCCGCAAGTGAGAAAACACTTCTGCATAGAGGTCTGTGAGGCGGCATTTAATGAAAGCCAGACTTCGTTGGAATTCAAGCCTTTCTTGTGTCAGGTGATCTTTTTGGGTCTGCAGCTGGCCCAGCTCCCCTTCCAGGTGGACTATGTTCTCTAGCTTTCTCTTCCTGCAGTTCTGAGCTGCCACCTTATTCTTTCCCCTCCTCCGTATGTCCCTGACCAGAGCCAGCTGAGTTTCTGACATTGTGTACTGCGTCAGGAGTTCATTGAAGTCGTCCACTGGCAGGTTGATTATCTTTTCCATGGGGAAGGGGATCTTCAGAGCCATTGCCCGCCGTTCATCTCTGCTCAGTGGAGCCGGGCTAGAGAGCTGCCCTTCTGGCTTCATATACTGGTTTTGTTGGGAGCTCCCTCTGCTGGACACTCCGGAGTCAACGTGTAGGTCATTGAGAGCACCGGCTGGACCCGGCTGCTGTTTCAGTGATACAGGAGTCAGAGCACTGGGTTGTGAATGGGATAAAGTGGGTTGGGGTGAGAAGTAAGAGGAATGCGCTCCTGAGTACAGGTAGGAGTGCGGTTGGCTCTGATAGTCCATTGAGTAGGGCAAGTGTGTTCTTCTGGCATGCTCAGTCATGATGTCTGTATCCCCATCACTAAAAGGCATACCTACATCTATGTTGTGGTAACCCGTGGTGCCATTCATGGCATTATCTGGGGAGGCCAGAGGTGGACTAGAACCCAGAGACAGACCAGAGTCTGACTCCAGATCATCAGCTGAGCGGGGGTGCAAGGTTTGTCCATGTCCCTGTGTAGTCCACAGCATGTGTCGACTTAGACCCTGAGAGAGACAGGCGTTGGTCTTCCTCTGCACTTCACTGGTACCTGACATGTTCATTTGCTCCCTAAGAGTCACGAGTGAGGGCTGTGTTAGAGAGGAGGTGGGGAGCATTCTAGGGTTGAGCTGAGAACCAGGGTGCCCATACATTGTCTCTGCATTGCAGAGACGATGGCAGGCTGGCGCCACTTCAGAGTAAGATCCCTCATAAGCAGCAGCGGGGTTGAGTTCACAGGCAGCAGGAGGGGGCTCAGTATGGGACTGAGCCATACCATACCCTCCCACAGGGTCCATGAGGTGGTATGGTGTTGTTTCATAGGGACCTTCACCAGGGACTTCAAATTCCTGTTAAGAAAATGAAAGTCTCAGTAACTTGTATTTAACAGCCAGATCAGTGGACATGTCACAGATGTAACAATAATTCAAAGCAACTATGAAATACAGGAGACTTCTGAGTTAGTTAGTGTGACGAGGTCTTATTCACAAGTTATCTGGTTTGCCATAGAACACAGTTCACCCCCGCTACAGCATGCCACCCATAGCTTATGCAGGGCTCTCATAGATGTGATCAGGTTTCACATGGAAACAGATGGCCATTGTGCTGTGCAGGGGGCTGCTAGCAACATACAGCACTTGCCCCCTCTCCCTGTCTCTTCATCCTGCCATCACTCAATCGGGTCATTGTTGCCCACCTCACCTGAGTGTAGTTTTTAAACACTCAGCATCAGGTGAAAAGTGTTAAAACATTTTGCATTCACTGGCCTGATGTTACTGTCTTGTGTTTATGAAATTTATGCACCTCCTCTTTTATGAACAATATTTTTTTTACTGTTTTCTACTGATATTTTAGATTAAAATGACATTCAGAAAAAAAAGCCTTTGTCTCTGATTAAACAAATGGATAAAATACCGTAAATTATGTCTGTTGAGGTTACGGCAGGACTACAGTGAGTTTGGAGCGTGGAGGCCCACTAAAATTCAGTATTCAGTATTCATTTGCAGATATGCAACTGCATGTTAATGCTACACATGGTGATGTGGGGAAATATTTGAGACATGGTTACATGTGGGGAGTTGGCATGTCTAGTTAAAGGATAAAATTACATGCATTTGGCACATATGGTGCAGAACTAGTTTGATTGAACAGCATTTTGTACGAGTCTTGCTTTCCATATGTCACTGCTAAACAGTCAGGCACTTACCTGCAGCTCTGTGATGGCCATCAGCTCCTGCCAAGCCAAATCCATGTCTGTGTCCTGAGGGGTTCCATGAGACCGGGCTCCAGGGAAATTAGTGGGCATAGACACTCCCCCACACAGCCTGCCTGGGGTGGCTAATACCTTAGAGTAGAGGAGAAAGTGGTTGACAACGATGTAGCACACTAGGAAATCTATGTTAGGTTTCTTTATGCCCCGTAGTTTCTCTGTTCCCACCTCTTAGACAGACCCACCTCACAGGTTCTCCTCAATGGGAGAACATAGTTGGCTGTTGAACACATTCAGGACAGGCTCTTGTTGCAAAGAATCCTACTGGAGCAAACAGAATGGCAAGTTGTTATCACCCATTCAGACAGATAGTGTGATGAAGCCTTTCAAATAAATAGTCATCAAAGAAGAAACATAACTTGAAAGCACATTCACGCAGTCAAGTGAACCATAAATAATCAACAAGCTCATTTAACCATGTTTCCATGCACACATATACAATACATACATATCTGTAGACCCATTGGTGCCAAATAAATGATAGTGTTTGGGTGCTGTGTAGCTTTGAGCTTTAGGAACACATGAAGTGTTCAGTTCAGTTGGGTTGACTCCTCCCATCAGCTGTGCTGGGGTGCAGCTATGCCAGCCCCTGATAAGACAATCTGCGGGAAAACAGCAGGCTCTAGAAAACGGAGACTGGGGCCTGATGGCAGCCTTGGAAATTTGGGTGTATGGCAAATATGTCTTCATCAGTCTCCAGGCTCTTTTGGCTTAGCTCTGACCATAGTTATGATTGGTTCAGTGCCTCCAGGCTGATTCTCAGGATAAGATTCTTCTTTCATACCTTGATCTCAGATATCTGTGGGTCACCTAAAACTGGTGACCTCTTGCGTGGGCAAGAATCAGGATTTCCATTGGGCGATAAAACTTCTGTTCTTAAAGTTTCAGTTTAATTATCTATATGTCATATGTCATGTCATGTCTTAAGATATGACACTATCTACTGTCAAAGTCTAGCTGCAGATAACTCATAAGATAAGAATTATTTCAACATGAAAGGTACAATAAATGAGTCAGGCTCCCATTCACTGGAAATGGAGTAGCTCCAGCAGGCTGTCACTTCCCCGTCTGGTTTTAGGCTTTGGGGCGACTTAAATGGTCTGCATGGATTAAATCTAAAAAAAAGTCTGAATTTGTAAATATATGTATTTCATTGTAAGACTTATGTATTTTTCAACTAACTCTATTTTTAGGTAAAGGACCAGGGTGTTACTTTATGCAAGTATCTTTCATTTTAAGATTTTCATTGCACTTCCTAGTTCCTCCTGCAGAACTGTAGAAATACTTGTCATGTTGAGTAAACTGCAATGGAACATAATATGTAGTGTAAGGCTTAGTCTCAGTCTAAACCTTTAGAGTATTCATATTAAACACATCTATTTGCTATCATCTGCCTTATGTGAAAGTTGTATGTGATACATAGGGTTATAACAACTATATCTCAGTGGTGCGTTTCCTAAGGCTGTTTCCTCCACCGTAAGGGGACATTATTGACTGCCACCACTGCAGTTATGTCCATACTCAATGCTCTGGCTCTGCCATTACAGGAAAGTGAATGGCAGAAGAAATGATGAGTCCAATTACGCCAGCAAACTTAACTTTGAAAACCAATTGCATCTACTTGTTTGTTGAAATTTACTGGAAGACTGTTAAATTACATTCTATATGACGTAAATTAAAGGTTTGGCAACAACATATTACTTTGTTCACTAGTTTAACATGATGCTTATTGATTCATTTGTAATCTCTGAAAGGTTAGGTTTACCAAATCACCATTTTGTCTTATTGAAGTTGTAACCTCTCAACATGAAATCTTGCAATAGAAAAAGAAAAAAATGTTAAAAACCTGTAGAGGGGAGATGTTAAAGAACATACCTGAGCGACATTCTCTGTGTCTTCAACAGGTGATGAGGAAAAAAAGCTTCAGATGTGAAACATAATCCTGGTGGTAGATGAGAAGCAGAATAAAAAGCGTTCCTATTCTCTTTGGTATATGTTGTGGCGTTGCTTACTTTGAACAGACCATAAGAAGTAAAACATGAGCATTGCCTCTCATTCTATCTCTCATTCACTGTCTGTCTCTCTCTGTTCAGCTACAAATACAGCCACCGGCATAAATGGGATGGCTCTGCGCAGACAAACGCAATCTTCCTGTAAAGCACCCACACCACTCTTTTTTGCACTCTTGTATCCTTAATAGCACACTTGCACCCCAACCCCAAAATTTCCCTTTCCCCCACATGACAAACCACAAACCAACAGTCTGGCACACACCACTGCATCATTCTGTCACTCTACATTCATAAGAAGAAGCTGTAACAAATTGTGCTTCTAATTATGCAATGACAATGCAAATAAATCATTAAAATTAAAATAACAAAGTGGGAATTAAAGCTAGCCGATGGCTGTCTCAGTCCTGGCCAAACCGTATAAGAACAGTGTCCTTACAAATCCTCCAAAATGAAAGGTATGAGGAGTGTGATGTGGTGTGGAGCACCTGGAGTTAGAGCTGGCGTTGCAGTGAGGGCCCTGTTCAAGCAGGGCTGGGTTGGAGGCTGGATTGAGACTTAGTTTAGAAGGGATGGAATGTACACCTCCGACAGGTAAGAAAGACCACATTGTTCCTCTATCTGGCAGAGCAACTGCCAAGGGAGAGAGAGGAGCAGGGGGAGAATGGAGGGGAGCGTGTCTTACATAGCAAGTGACCATTAAAATCCTTCACAAAAAAAATCCCCTCATTGCCCTGATCTGAAGCTTTGTGAACAGTGAGAACACACAAAGGCAATGCGTTATGCAGAACTGGCCTATTGAACAGAAGTGGTTAGTTATGGTAGAGATGTATTTATTACTTGATTCATATCGTAATGCATTGCATCCAGTCAATATCATTTATTATTATTCAAGCCCTTCCATGCGCTCTAAAGACTCAGGACTGTATACATTGTGTAAAACATGTACATTACATTTCTTTATAAATGCATTATTTCATGATAACAGCAATCACTGGGCGGATCTAAGTACAAGTCTGCTGTTTTTTTCTTCCTAATTCAACCACTGTAGGTTGTTGCAATGTGTGTTACTACTTTTCGTATTTTTCATGAATAAATCCTGAAAAGTCATTGTAAAATAAACAGATGCAAATATACTTTTATAGAATTGTAGAAGGAGAAGGACCCATTTAAAAAAAAACATGATGACACTCATGAACAGTATAGTAGTATTAGTAGTGCAAACATTTCCCATGAGAATCACTGTATTCAAATACAAATGGGGATACGTACTTCTTTAAATGTCTTTCTTTGCATTTTTACTACTCTAAGTAAAAAGTCTTAAGATAAAAGTAAAATTTGGAGTAATTCACAAAAATAAAATATAAAATAATGACATATTTTATGTATAGAGTATGCCTTTTAGAGCTAATAAGGAATAACAATTTGTCATGCAGGTAATACTTAGTTAGATGTATTCAACAAACATGAGAACATGGAAAGTTTTGCCTGGCCCATTACATTGTCAGATCCCACTGAGGCATAGATTATGTTTTTCTGTCATTGTTCTAAGATGGAAAAAGTAGGTGGCTGACAGAGTCAAGAAAGGTGAATGTCTACCAGGAATCAGAGTAGGGACTTCCCAACCCAAGTTCCTAGCACCCAGCCCCCTACTCAACCACTGCCAAAGCATGCCAAAGAGCAGCCTGTTATTACTCCGACCACAGTGGTTTTGAATCTGGACACAGTTCCCAGGTCAACGCCCACAGTCTCTGTTTGTGTTTGTTTGCTTCAATTAGACTTTGACATCTCTTGCCGGAACCTTTAAGTGTTTTTAATCCATTCTCATTGTGCACCTTTGTGCTCCAGATACAGTCACGCCTTCCTCTTCATAAATAGATGGTACATGTTGTCTGGGACCGTGAGGGCTCAGCATACAACACCCCCAACCCCCAACTGATGTTACTTACTGAATTCAGCGATTAATAATGTTTGTCCTTTTTTTTGTTCCTCTCCTCTTCCATGTTTCTTCTTGTTGCTATGGCAGTTATTCATTAAATATGGAGGAATGTGGCATCCATGGTCTTGTTTTAACAACCAGAAAGTATGCTGTATCAGACATGAGTGGAAAAACTACCTCACCGCTAAACAAAATGAGTGTATTCCTTTGGTTGTGGTATCAAGAAGGGAATATTTTTGGAGTCAGCTGCTGGGAAAAGAGGAAAAAGATACATTACAGAAAGGGTGGATGACAGAGTGTGTTTTTGTACTTTTATCCAGCATCACATTGATTATAATTAGAGCAATTACAATGTTGAAGTAAAATGTGAGAAATTCTAGAAAATAACATTTGACTTTTTTTCTTATATATGTTTAACATTTCACTCAAATATAAATACTATGAATAAAGGAAAGATGATCAGGGTAGTGCACAGTTCATAGTGATGATACGTAGACTAAGATTGGACTGATATGACGGCTGATACCAATACTTGGACTGAAGCTGCCAATACACATTAGACATAGACATTAACATTTTGTGGCAAAATTCAATAAATTTCACCATTTTCATAGCAAAACACACACTAAAACTCTAATACTACTATGAATAGCACTACTATTAATAATAATAAAATATTGCACACTTGTATGGAATCTGATCAAAATGTCACATTAAAATCAAGTCAGGTAAAGGGCTTCAAATAGACAAGGTATTGATCAATTAAACAATAAATATGTTAAATAAATAAATATGTTATCATACAAACTGCATCATATCAATCATATCTGGCCAATATCCAATTGTTAATACAAGGCCAGTATTGGTGAAATATTTTGGCAAACCAACATATTGGTGTAACCTTAATGTGGACAATATTTAAGTTATACATCCAGATTCATGCATTTAGCATCTATTTCAACTTCCACACGCGTCTATTCAAAACAACTATTGCAGTACACAGAAATGGGATCAGGAGAAAACATTTCTATTTCTGTTATCAGTATCTGGCATGATGGTCAAACATTATACCTGAGAAAGAGCAAATGAGGAACCTGAACCTGCATCATCATTGCTCTGAATGTCTCAATAAGACCTCACTTATCTTCAGATTTTCAGATTGAGATAATGTTTCGCAATAATGTTTTTATATTCTACCGTATTTCTTACTTATTTTCTGATACTTTTTGCTTGCTTGTTTATTTATATACTGTATTTAAAAAAACTTACCACATTGTATCAGTGGTTCAGGAAAATAGAGTTTAATATGCTTAAGATTTTATTCATTTATTTTATTTCCCTTAAATAACCGTGTGTGTGTGTGTGTGTATGCATATGAATGTGAATGGGTGCATGTGTCTGTAGCCATGGATGCCAAGGCTGGTGGGTTATAGAGAGGCAGAGGGAGGACAGGGAAAGGAGGATGTTGGTGGCGGAAGCTCTGCTGACTGCTGATAAAAGCAGCACTATTTTCTTATGAAGGGAACTGCTAACTGCTGTGGTTTTTGGCATAAGCTGAGGAGTGAGGAGCAGCCCATACTATCACATTGTTCCTTCGCCCTCACTATCTACTGCTATACTAGAGCACAAATACTTTATACTCTTTGTGAGCTAAAGACAGGTATAATATGAATCATTGATGAAGTTGAACAGAGAGGATTTCAAAGAGGAATGAATCAATAGCCTCTTAAACCATACTGATGTTCCTTCACTTTATGTCTTGTTTAATTAAAGACCTCCTGAATGTGAAGGTGAATTACACAACAATGTGAGCGCATACATTTCTATAGCTAATTCTTTAAAAAATTCTTGGTGTGGCCCTAATGAGAAACAAAATGTTAACCCAGCAGTCAGTGCCATGCACTAACCTAATAAAAAAATACAGTCATAATATACACTTTTTGTATGTGTGTGTAACATCTCTGACATTCATCACCATTGCCAACCTGCAAGTCATTGCTACTGTGATGGGTTTTACATATATTTCAAAGCATTCTGAATATGAAAATAAAAACATATCGAATCAAAATGTACATCTAAGATGAGGTGGCATGACAATGATGTGTAAGAATCTTTCAACCTTTCTGTACAGTTCAAGGCGGCATACTATGTTTCCTCTCAAGTTCTCCAGGGTAATTTTGAAATCTTAGTGGTTGAATTGTGTAAATATGGTGGAGCATTGCAAAATTTCATGGTTGCCCACAGCACTGTTGCAAATGTAAGTTACAGGAGTTTAATGTTATTGTAGGCTTATACGCCTCTTTACAACGCAATGATGAACAGTTGGCAGCTCTTTCTCCTTTGAAAGAATACATTTTCCACTTTTATTTAAGAGATTTTGATCCAAAATATCCTACAGTAAAGCCCAACAGTGATGTCATTTATGGAGTGAGATAGAGGGAAATCCCCATCAGCCTGGGTTTCCAAATGCTTCCCAGAAGTGGGAACTAAGATAATTGGGGTTGGTTAAATGTAGGAGGATCCTTAAAAAAGATGTTGATGAGTCCAAGCAGGGTAAAATGGCGTGTAAATAAGAGATTTTACTTTACAGGCCACTGCAACACAAAAAGCAACAGCCTAAAGTAACTTCACTCATGATCTGCTGTTTAGTCTGTAGTAGCCATGTATGTTGGCTGATAATTTTTTACCTATAACGAAAAACAACTCCAGTCATCCGATAATTATGCCCGAAGATAGATAATATGATACAGTACGATGGCCACTATAAACGCACTACCACGGTCATACTGTGTCAAAACACTACAAAACATGCAATTAATTTTCATATTGAAAGTTATCAAGTAGCAGCTTTACATAAATACTTTTTGAGTGAGTACTTTTTGCCGAGGTAAATTTAAACAACACCACATGGTTGTCCATATATTTATTTAGATGAAATGTACTTCCTGCTTGTGTGCTCGGTATAGTGAACTCCGGACGCTACTGTACACGTCACACACTGCATCAGCCAATGGGAGAGAGACGTATTCATAGCACGCATCACGTACTCTAACTACTAGCCTGCTAGCTAGCTTGCTAACCAGAAAGAAGATGGATTCTCCCATACTGGTAATATTAATAGTTGTCACATATATTATTTATTATTATTTAAGCCTTCAATTTAAATCAGTGATTTCACAGAAAAATGGGATTGCCGTTGCTTCATAAAACGTAGCGAAATCTGCTATCGTGTTAACTCAAGCCTTGTGCTAGAGGTGTTGTGTTGGCTAACTAACGTTAGCTAGTTAGCGTTACCTTACTATGTGTGATACATGTCTTCTTTTTGTCTGTTATCTGCTTTCCCGTCGCAGCTGCCATTGTCCAAGTTATTCGACTCATAACGTTATTACTCTGGTCGTCTTTTTTTGTTTCAGTCATCCCACCTTCTCTTGTTCACCTCTGAGCCTGGCTCGGTAGTTAGCTACTTACTTTGGCCAGCTAACGTTAATTAGCTAACAGTTAAAAGAGATGCGTGACACGTCAACGTTACAATAACAGTAGTTTTAGTTATTTTCAGCTACTGGCATGTAAAGTACTGTAACGACATTTGTGTGGATAACGCTAACGTTACATGTCCGTTTCCCTAACAGGAACCATCCTTGTACACTGTCAAAGCAGTTCTTATTCTGGACAATGATGGAGACAGGCTCTATGCCAAGGTATGATTTTGGCAAATGAACAGTGAAATAACGTCCACTGGTACATTTTAGCATTTCCTAGCTGAACTTCTTGTTACTAGACCAGCTGGATGGCCTCCTTGGTGATTTTCATCTACCGTTAAAACTGCTACGTGTAGCATTTTACACATCATCATTGTCAAATTGATTACTATACTTTGGTAATATTAGTGTCAACAAATGAGACCTTGGTCGAGATGATTCGTAAACTCTATCTCATGCCATTGGTATTGTTAGTGCCAGTGCCAAAATTAAGACTACATTTCCCATAAACCCTGTTGCTTCCTGTTCCAAAGAGCAAGTTTGCTTCTTCTGTGAAAAGTTTTCCCTTCTACTTTACTGAACAAGATAAATATATTGGAAGTGATTTTTTTTACATAGGCCTTTAACCTGTTCTGCTATCTGCCATTATGGGAAACACTGAATGCTTTAGCTGCCCTTCCTGTTTTGTGCCATAAAGCAATCTAGCAAAATTGGAACAGGGGGCACACAATGTAAAATGCAGTACAGGCTTCCAATCTTCTTGGCGATGGTCTCATTTGTTTACATTAATTATACTAATATCTCAAAATGAATGTGGTAATGATTTATTGATGTTGAAATGCTACATGTAGCAACTCTTGAGGTAAATAAGCTGCATCCTAACTCAGAACGTTTAACTCAAGATGTTACTACAATTTGTTTGCATTTACTTGCATCTGTCTGACCTATGCAAAACCATGACAGAATTCTTGATCACATATGCAAGAAGCAGCTTGTCAGAAAGGGGGTTGATGTGATGCCTTGAATAGAGATGTGGTATGTGATACCACAACACTTTATTTGTGTTATTTGATCACTTATTTTGAAATTTGGTCTGCGTGTGCTAGAGGCAGTGCTGGCAGTACTTGCACAGTGGACTAAATGTTGTACTTGGAGCGGTCTGTTTCTGAGACATAAAAGTTTAACTAAGTCATAAAATCAAACTTTTGAGTGTTTATTTTTCACATATCTGTTTTGTGTGTGCTCAATGAGGAAAGCATTGTATCAGAAACTATTGTATCAGAAACCATTTTTGATTTACTGCTTCTGCACAGTATGTGGTGAAGATTTACTTCAAGGTTTTGCATTGGTTGAGTTCAGACTCATGCAAGTGAAGGTAAATTAATTCTAGTGACATCATGAGGCTGTTAGGGCCAGCTGCACCCCATCATCAATCTTTGTTTTTCATTTATTTACAGTATTATGACGATACATACCCCACAGTGAAGGAACAGAAGACTTTTGAGAAGAACATATTCAACAAAACACATCGGACAGATAGTAAGAGAAAGCATGATAAGCATATTAAAAGCAATCAACTCTCCACCCTCAATACAGGGCCAATGTGCATTGTTGTTTTTGTGTGCTCCTAGGTGAGATTGCATTACTAGAGGGCCTCACAGTTGTCTACAAGAGCAACATAGACCTCTTCTTTTATGTGATTGGAAGTTCACATGAAAATGAGGTAGGCTTTATTGGAAGATATACTAGGGCTCTGAAGTATGACTAGTACCTTGATTATAAGCCATGGAGAAAAAATCTACAAACTGAAGGAAAACTAATCAATGTATTCATGTTAATCCTGTCTCCTATACAGTCTACTCAGTATTTGTTATGTTGGGGGGTGGGTATGAATTTGGTATGGTTGGGGATGGAAGTTGTTTGAATTAAATGGGATCAGCCATCAATTTTTTATCATTATCATCCTCAAGGTAATACAACATGTTAAAATAAACTAAAACCCACACAGACTTGTAGCCTTGTACTTTATCGTTATTTCACATCAACAACATCAACAATTTCTGTCATGTCAATCAGCTGTAATGGGGTTTATTCTGACATTCTGTCCATTCTGCAGTCCATATTCAAGTCATTTTTTATTCTCTATACATACAATAATACATACTAAACCGTCTTTGTATATAGGACTGATATATTTCAATAGCTCTTTGGTGGGTTTTTTGTAATATAATTAATGGATAGACATTATTTCATGCATCATCAAATTCATTGTAGTGGTATTCTGTTCTTGGTGTCTGAGTCCCACACTGATAGAAAGTAAAAGTAGTGTAGAGTCTGTACTGGCAGAGACAGATATTGTTATAGGTGTAACAGTAACTAGAAAGAATTACATAAAAGCTTTAATTTACAGAAAATACTTTTAAAAACATTTTTTAAAAAGTGATATGTACCCTTGTTATTTCTTGATTGAACCTCATTCGACATGAATACATTCTAATGTGCTATTTTATTATTCTCGCTAGCTAATGCTGATGGCTGTTCTAAATTGTCTTTTTGATTCGCTCAGTCAGATGTTGAGGTGAGTTGTACAGTTTTAGCAGTATTTATTTATGCTCCAAATTGGTCATCTTTTAGTTGAAGGCTATAAAGTTAAACTTATTTTTTTCTCACTTTGCAGGAAGAATGTTGAAAGGAGAGCTTTGTTGGAGAATATGGAGGGCCTCTTCCTTGCTGTGGATGAAATTGTAGATGGGGGGTAAGTGAGAATTGATTGCTCCAAACTGTTGATAATAAGATAGACAAGATTCAGATTTTTGGTCTCAGGCTCAACATGTCTATATGTTAGTGTGTCTTTCCTCAGTTTACTAGTTACTAGCGTGTCTCTTTGCTGCCTCTTACAGAGTGATCCTCGAGAGTGACCCACAACAAGTTGTGCACCGTGTGGCTCTTAGAGTAAGCCTCTCCTCTCCTCCCCTCTGAAACAGTTAACACAATGAATGTATAGATGTGTGTCCTAGCTGTAAACATACCATGATTCTTCCTGCAGGGAGATGATGTGCCTTTGACAGAGCAGACAGTCACCCAGGTAAGAAACCACATTCCTGCCTGGCTCTTCTCTGTGTGGTAAAGCGTAAATGCTCCATTAGTTCATTGACTGTTGAAACTCATAACTTGTGAATACACGGGCATTGTTATAGCATCAATCTCCTCCACTCGTCACACATTGCCTTATATTCCATGTATGTGTACATGCTTACTAATTATTTGGTGGTAAGATGGTAGGTAGCCAGCGGTGGTTCCTGTCTTTTAGTTCCTAGATGAGTCTGCCTGTGTGTATGCTCCTCCTGATTAATGTTCTCATTTAAGAGGCCTGAGACAGGCTACCGCCATCCCTCCTCTGGCCATGATTAATGGCTGTCCCCCTTCGCCATGCTTTATGGTTATGGTTCGCATTTCATTCGATGAATTAAGATGATTAATTAAATCCTGCATATTTCTCTTCATGTACATCACTCATTCACCCTTCTTTGATACATTTTTAAAAATATATTAAATGTATCAATATTGTTTCCTTCAACCTATTTAAAAGGTGCCAGGTAGATTGTCAATGTCTTTTTTTTGTCTCAAATACTGAAACCAAACTATACTGGACAGTACATTTGACATTCATTAATACACAGGACAAGATGTTACTATCCCTTGTGCCATAATCCAAGGTAAACACATGTAGAAGGCCAGTTCAGATAAGAAGAAACACAAAACAAACGAGTGATATAACCACCATCAGATGCAACACCATAGCAGACATCAGGCTACACCGTCATAGATCTACAGAGTCATTCCTCAGATGGCACCATTCGCCAGTTACCTAGCCTAGCCAACAGCGGTATGCGGCACGTCA
The DNA here is from genome assembly GCA_900660455.1 of Gephyroberyx darwinii. Lineage (NCBI taxonomy): Eukaryota > Metazoa > Chordata > Actinopteri > Trachichthyiformes > Trachichthyidae > Gephyroberyx > Gephyroberyx darwinii. The sequence goes on from CABFOQ010054131.1 coordinate 34,057, forward strand.
TTGGGGTTATCAAGTGGGCACCTTCCTTCACCGACGTTTCGTTAAGTTAGGCCATTTTGATCATGTATTATTTGTTGTTAGTGATCTGCTTGCTGAAAACTAGTTTGCCTCCGCAGGTGCTGCAGTCTGCCAAAGAACAGATCAAGTGGTCACTTCTACGATAGGACCTCTCCGCCACCAGTCTACCAATGAGCCACTGTCCAGTTCAGTCATCATGGCACTGTTCCATATACTCTTTTCCTCTGATTTCCACTCCTCTCCTCCAATCAAGGCTGTGAAGAGTGCACTGGCTCATCCAGTCACACTCCAAGGAATTCTTGTGCTAAACAGTTTTCAGTTGTTTTTTTCCTCTTCTGTACAGGCTTGCATCATATTACAAAATCCTCATTATGATAGAATAGGATATGGTATACATTCCAGCTCCTTGGTCTGGGCTGTCTCTTTTTTCTCTCTCTTTCCAGACCCTCAGTGTTTATTGATAGAGTGCATCTCTCCCTGAAAAACATTATGATGGCCCTCCTGATAGCCTGTGATAACATTCCATGTTTTTTTTAGAACAGGATTTTCCCATTTGTCAACACCCTGTCATTCCCTCCAGACTACTGTACAAACTCGAGGCACTGATTCTGTTATACCATTTCATTTATATAAATATTGTGATAAAACATGTACAATAAGTAGTACTGTAAGTATACCACTGGTTCTAGAGGCATGTATTTGTTTAATCCAGGCATCCTCCATTAAATACTTTAATAATTAATCAATAAATTGATTTCACCACTTTCACTTTCACTAGGTTTTGGTTCATGCTTTTAACATGCTTTTAATACTGTAATTCATACCAGCAGATTTATTCAGGTTGTAAGAGCAAGTGTTTCTTATTCCAGAACTGCCATACTATGTGCTCTTTGTTCAAGATGTCAGTGATAGCCAGGGACTCTCAGCTAGAACAAGGGCTCCATCTCCTGGCTGCTGCAGCAAAGCGCAAGGCTGAGGTACACTGATAGACAACATAATGAATACCAGAATTTACCATGCACTAGTGCACAGGCACGTTGTACTGTATGTCGTTATGAAGCAGAGTAGAAAATGGGCATCCTTGATTCATTTCCATTCTGTATAGAGCCAATGTCTGTATCATGACTTGTCCTTTCATGCATGCAGTTACACATATACACATCTCATACACATTTTAATGCAAATTGAGGATACTCTCCAGAGAGAAATGGATGTGAAAATAGGTACTGCATCATGAAGGTGCCTGATGCATATTACAGGAGAAGAGCTGATCTAGTTGCATTGTTCCACCTAGGTATCCCCCATATGTTCTCATGCTGACCTCTTGAAGGCATTTGTTGCAAGCTGAGATTTGCGTTGTGTTGCGCAACAGACAGATCCACTATGTCTAATGTGAACCATATTGGGGCTGCAGGCCTTGTCTATGACTCCTCCATAGACTTTTCACCTCCTTGTCCTTACCCTAACATGCCTCATCCCTGGAACTACTTTGCATGCTATAGCATGTCTGCTGGCTAGGGTCAGGAGCCATAAAGCTACTGTTTGTGGACATTTCAGTCGTGTACATGACATTTCCCATTTTTTTTCAATTTCTCTCTGTTGTCTTTGTCTAATGATTTGGCTCAAATATCAAAGGGAGAGACAGATAAAGGGAATGCTCTGCATGTTGAGTAGTCTGTGCCCTGGAGCAGTTGATAGAAGTAGATGACATGTTACTGGTAATGTCAGAAAGAAGAAGCTACATTTAACCATCACACCCTTTATTTGCTGTATGGAAAATTCCACATCTCTTCCACTGGCAAAAATATGTTTTACGTGACGAGCTGCTTAGCTCAATCATATCACAATCATGTGGGGTAGAGCACAACACTAAAGCCAGTGTTTAGGGGTTGATTCTTGATGGATCCACCTGTGCTTAGTAGGGGGTCATGATTTTGTAAGACACTAGAAAGTTTCTACACAAGTATACCTCCCAATATTTCTCTGTTAAAAGCAGAAAGCTGCTGAATTTTGGTCCCATGTTATTCTAGACCACAGGACCTTAATGGTGTCACACAGGTATACAGCTCCATTGAGAATTGGAAGAAATGGTTAGCAATACTGCAAAACGAAGTATACATACAAAACAAACATTCAGACTCAGAATCACCTTCAATCCAATCGCCAATACAACCTGCTCTTTGCATTTCTGTTCATTCATCATTCACAGTTTACTATAGGCAGACTGCAGTGGGTATGAGACAGGACAACAGTATGTGTGTTGTGAGTGTGTGCCTATGTGTATGCATGTGGCATGTTTTCACATAATAGAGAGGAGGAGGGTAGTCAATGAAACTGTTATTGGCACTGACCTATGGACCTATTGTCTTGGCTTTGCTCCAGTTTGATTCAGCCTGTGAATCTGTGGCTCTTTATGGCTGCAGATAGCATGAATGGAGGCTATGTCGCTGCTACTTGCTAAGTGTTTTACCATAGAAAGAGCAGGGAGAAGGGAAAGGTAATCATTATAAATGGACTCCATTATCACACCAGTTTACTGTTATCGCGCCAGTTTGCTGGTATAATGAGAACAGCTTTCTGTCTCAGTG
>CABFOQ010054134.1:3109-17825 GCA_900660455.1 Gephyroberyx darwinii
CTGCCTAAACCACACCAGTCTGACCCACCACCTCCTCCCCCGCCACCACCAGCATCACGGCTCCATCAGATATCCAGAAGGGTCAGATCTTCAGCCCGGGGGGTTCTCCTGTCGCCTATCTGCCCCCAGGGAGCTTCACCCTAACGCTGGATACCTCTTGGAGTCTACGCCAAACCTATGCACCCGCACATTCTCTCATGTTGTTAAATCATTTTAATCGTAATTGTAGCCTCTCGTTATTGAACTAAAGATTCACTGCTCCGTCACCAAAGATTATCTGAATTTACACACTATCTATGTGCAAATTGCATCACTTCGAATGGCAGAAAATAAATGTTTGCTTATGTGCAATTCAAAAAGTTATTGTCCTGGTCTGAAGTTGTGCTGATTTTACCGTAATCCTTGTAAAGCGAGTCCACCAGAGAATAGTAAAAAAAAAACCTGTGGACTCAGAGGAACTAAAGAGAATCAATGAGTAGCTTAGTGGGGTTGTTAGTGACAGCGGTCATGTTGCCATGTGCCCTCAATTTACCTTGAACTCCCATCGCTTTTCACTCGCATGCTTCTCCTTGACCCATTCATTCACCGTGTGTTACTTTAGCTACGTTTACATGCAGAATATTTCATCGTTCCAAATAAATTCATTCTGTTTGAAAATCAACTGTTTACATCTGGTTAAGTTGTGCATTTACAAGCATGTAATCAGAGTAAAGCTTTTTTGACGCTAGCAAAAACCTTTTACACGTACGCAGACGATTCCGTGTTAGAGCATACCTCTCTGAACATTAACAAGAGTTGCTGTGCACAATATTTGCTTTCTGCTCTTCTTGCATATCAAGCAGCAATCTCAGCAGAATATATTTCTCCTGCAATCGTTAAACAGGAGAAGGTGAGAGCAAGAGGAGCTTCACCACAATGCTAACTTTTTCAACATTTTCATTCTGATTGGAGCATTATTCCAATTAATAACAGAATATTATGCTCCCTGTCAGCACAGCTTTTGTTGGTACAAAGGGGAGATCCTACTGTATGGCAGGCTGCACCTGTGACATTTACCAACAGATCCTCCCATTGAAAAGCTGCAAACGGCAACAAATGAGTTGACTAAAGCTTTTGGCATATGGATGTATAACCACAACAATGTATAATCACAACATCAACCCTTTCAACTTGGAAATAAACCCTTTCAACCCTTTCAACCCTTTCAACTTTGTACATGTTGAAATGCAGTGCTTTCCAATTAGCCCATACGTTTTACAGCATTAACCCGCCTTTCTCCAAATGCAAACAAATGAGAGTTAATCTAACAAATGGCTGTCAGAGGCTGATATTGGAGACCCCATGCTCTGAATAATGGATCACTCCATCTGTAGTTTGTCCTCTCGCTAAATGGCGCCAGTACGTAATCTAGCCCATGATAAAGTTGTCTGTTGATTGGAGTTAACATGTTGCTCTCTAGTTTATACAGAGGCCACTGTGTTAAAGGTTATGTGGCAATTCATTATTGATAGACTGCAACACTAACTGTGACTTAGATAATTGTTCTTCTCGCCATTTGTCAAGGCTACCTTGCAGTAACTTCTTGTTATTCCAAAGCATTTTCTTAGAAACTTTTTAAAAATATACAATATTTAGGTAGCTTCATATAAGTGATCAAATTCAGACTTCCCATACGCAAACCATGAAATGAAGTAAAGGAGGATGTCGAAATGCAAAAATATGAATCATTCCATCTGACCGAAAGACAACACAAAAGGGAGGGCAGGTGAAAAACCCTTTTGCATCATCCAGGTGTTCCCTAGGTTGTCTTTTTGTCTAATTGTCTACTATCTAGTTTCATTTTTTGTAATTTACATTTAAAGGAAGATTCCTCATAGCACTACGTATATTCTAGTTATGTACATTCACATGCTGGTGAGGTGCACTCCTATTTTTCTCCTATTGTTCTCCTGTTCTCCAATAAATATGCCTGTATGTATTTGAAACGTCTGCTGTTTTCTTTCTTCCTTTTTTGATCACGTGTTTGAGCTCCCCTCATTGTTCTCTTTTGACTGGATGGAATACATTTCTATTTTTGCGTTTTTGCAGCATCCTCCATTACTTAATCCCTGTGGTTTGTGTCTCTGTCTGCATGTCTACCCATGGAGAGGAACATTGAATTATTTTGGCCAAGCTGTCACACAAGGAACACATGACAGTCATCTACATGTGACAACTGGCTGAAGACATTGGTGATAACAATAGGGCTACACCCTCCAATCTTCAAGGACCACTTGCTAAACAAGACGGCCATCTGTCACATTGTGAAAGTGCACACACTGAATGTATGCTGCCATTTACATTATTAACACAGATGGTCAAAATATTTCAAGGTTTTGATCTAGGAGGACAATCTGAATTGAAAGTCTTTATACCAAATCATTTTCTCAATACAACAAGGTTATTTTTATTCATAGCCATGTACACTGTCAGCCTCATGTGTTGCATCCACTGCAAAGAATGGCCTTCAATCCAAAATACTAGATATCTGTTTTGTGAAAAAACTCAATATTTCAAAAGATTGGAAATGAAAAATGATATTCCATAGAAAGTTTTTACTGTCATGTCAGAAACTAATTTATCATGGTAAGGGCCACATTATTTAAATGGTGGATATCTCATTTTGGAATTAAACTCTTCAAGTGTTTGTTCACAGGATGCAAAAAAAATATGTTTGCCAATTTCGCAAATTCTACTTGTGTTCACTGAGGGTCATTTCATATGAAGAGAAAACATAACTCACAATACTTTACCCTCACAGACTATTCATGAGATGTCAAGAGGAGCACAGCATTATCTTTTCATCACCATAGCAACATGGTAAATTGTATGTGAACATTATTGGGCTCTGAAAGTGTTAAGTGGTACTAATTCACACACATGGATTCTCTTATCCGTAACACACATTGTGCCCGGTTATTTCAGGCTAGTGCTGTCTTGCAGTAAGTGTCACCTTTAATTTGTCTGTCTGACTCGGACAGCTCAGTCGGTAGAGCATGAGACTCTCATGGGTTCGATCCCCACAGAGTGTCAAGTCCCTTTGTAAGTTGCTTTGGATAAAAGCGTGTGCTAAATGTTTGTAATGTAATGTAATTTCAGAGCCTCAGATTCAAAGCAGAACTCGAGCAAAAAAACACTCCAGTGGAGGAGGACAGGGGACCCAGCTCTCTCTCCGTGGCTTGTATCCTGGCACAAACTACCATCAGTGGCAACTTGGGAGGCACAGATGCACCTGCCCAGATGGACCTTGGTATGTGGCCCAGTTTGGATCTTATTGTGAGGAATTGGGATATGAAATCAAACTTGCAATAAAACAGACAATTACAATGTAGTCTACTTTTATTAACTGATTCTGACTGGTGCCTCCAGCAAACAGCCACAGCCATTACGCACGGCTACAGCCGTTATATAGAGACGTTTTAACAACCTATTAATTGGTTACACATGAAGGTGTAGGCTATTCTTACTCTCCACTAATGTGAGATTTTGCTGACAAACCTATAAGACGACATTAAGGCTTGTCAAAAAAAGATTGTTACTACTCTGTTACCACTCAAGCATCAAGTTCAAGTTTCAAGTTTATTGTCAAGTACTAGATAACAAACATCATTACCAGTAATGAAATTCTTGTCCTCCAGGTCAACTCAACTTAACACAGTAAGTAAAAAAGTCAAATAAGTAAATAAGTAAAAAATAGGTAATAAGACAGTAATGAGACAAATAAGTAAATAAGTAAAGTAAATAATAAGTGATTAAGGGGAACTATGTAATTATAGTGAACGTGTCTTTTTAGAGCTATAGACTAAAGCCTAACACAATGTAGTGAAAGAAAAAAGCTCTAAATAAACCCAATTCACCCAAATAAAACATTTGACATTATCCTTTTTTTTTGTTGTTTAATTGTTGTTTAATACATTGTTTTTAATACATTTGGCCTCTGGTGAACTGGCAAAGGAAGGTGGCTGCAAATGACCTGAGCCCCAAACTGCTCCAGTAGTGCAACCCAGCACTTTGACTTCTCTCAGGAAATACAGTCGTACAGGGGGCTGTGTATGTGTGTGTGTCAGATTTTGTGTAGGTAGGTCTGAATCACACATAATGGTTTCATCTTAGACTACTGTTTGGTCACATAACCATCTTAATATCACACAATCAAGCAGAAAATAACCGTACGTTACGCTAACATACATCATGGTGGCTGACCCATATGGCACATTCTGACTTTTCAATTGTCCATTTTGCTTTTGTTATACCACTTTCCGTCTTGTTGATCCATTTAGTCATTTAGTTTCTGTTATCCAATTCAGTTGCATTTCTGTTTGCCATCTAGGTTGTTTTCATTCTTTTGAGAGGAGATGTTGTTTTATCTCACCTGTTATTTTTTTCTGCAGTCTTCCATTTTGTGTGCCGATGAATAAACTCTGAACATTTCTTCATCTTCACCTCGCTTTTTTAAACAACGGACTGAAAGCCTGCAGGTAAGAGAGAGAGATTGACAGCCGAAAGAGACCGGTGGTGAAGCAGGAGGTCAAAGGACTTAACCCAGACTCTCTCCATTGACAAAACACACATTGAGGTGTGTTTCCCCATATCAGCCCTAAATGCACTCCTATGTGCCTCAAGGCCAGTGAGTTTTGTCCATCAGGTCTCCCACTATGCCGTTAATGTTTTAGAAAACAGGATACGGACAGTAGCCCTTATAGGCTTGGACGTGATGTCCAGTGAAATCAGTGTGAAGAGGACAATGGAGCCATTTTAAGAATAAGAATTCATTTGACGTGATAAAAGACGTCTGCAGACAGCAAAATGTGCACAAAATATATATCAGGAGAGACATGTGACACCTTGAGAAACATGATATTTTGTTTTGCCAGGGTACATACATAAGTGACTGGCTGCCCTACCTATCTGTCTCCATTAATCAACATAGTTGTCCATGTTTATCCCAATGGTTAGAGCTAGCTGTGCCGCTCTGTCCGTTTGCCCTCTTGTCTCACTGTATGTTATCAGCCTGCGGGACAGGTCAACAAGCAAAGTGCCATACAGCTTCTCAGATACCATTTAAAACCTTTTTCTAAGCATGTGGATAAAGATGTTAATATTTGTTGGAAGTATACCATAACACACAAGTTATGTCTAGACTTTCAACAATCAAAAACATGCTTATGGATGGTTAAGAAAACCTCAGGATGGAAGGAAGGCTTTTAAATTCAGACATACGCAGACATCTGAAAACCTTTATAAAATGAGGCATGTGACTGCTTGGACTCGACTACTGCTAATGCAGCACGTGATATTTTTCAACAGAAAGAGAAGCCTGTGAGAGGAAACAGATGACCACTTAATATCCCCATTCCCTTTCCAGGCCTTCATCCAAATCCAAGACTGATTTGAATACTGCCATCCATGATGGCTTAATCATTAAGACCTACCCAGCAATAAAACATTTGGCATTTTGAAACACTGCTTGTATTCAGCTTCCTTGTCATGTGACAGCTGTGTGCAATAAAAGGTCATAAATGTGTCAGGATTGGGTAAAGTAGTTTTTAACCGAAAAAACAAAAAGCAGGGTAAAGTAATGCAGTTCTCTCACAGCTAGGCCTTCTTAATGCCGAGAGAAGGAAGAGAAAAGGTTAAGGGGTTGTTTATGTCTTTTGATATATTAAGGTTTTTAAGGGGGGCGGTTTGGAAGGGCTTCAGTCCAGTTAGTAATTTTGCACTGACATTTAGTAATGTCTGAAATTAAAACATTTTCACACACACAAACCAGCAGCAGTACAGGTTCTTTAGAAGTAGCCTCATCCTTGTCATAGTTTAACAGAGTCCAGAGAGTAAGAGAAGTAAGGATAAACCAGAATGTTATATCCCTTTTATACAACAGTACACTATTAAAATGGGTTTGAATGTTGAAAAATGTTATCTTAAGTATTTTATTGTGCTATTCTCTGTTGCCTGTCACCTGTGCAAACAGAAATAAATCTCCAACAGTTTCTTAGTGGCCAATATAGTATGCAGTGTAGCATATAGTGTGAAATTTTAAAGCTTATTGAAAGCGGTGTGAATGACACATGGTGCATGCTATTCAAAAGGAACTCACACCTCCATCTTAACATACAAATTGGAATTGGCAATTAGAATAATGTACGACACAAGCAGCGGGCCAATACCTCATTATTTCTGTTATACCACGGTGGTAAAATTCTGGGGTCAGAGAGATGGCAAATTCCTGAATTCACTAAGCATGTCGTCTAACTAATATAGTCCACTCCTGCTTTCAATCACGCGGGAGTTGAGAAGTTGACTTTTTGAGACTTGACTCTCCGTCGGTACTTGGTTTTTGACAGTTGCAAAAACCACAATGAAATATTCAGCTAGTCAGCAGATTGAACATTGCATGGTAGTGTGTAAATGGTGCAGAAACACATTCACTGATGAGGTCGCCTGCGTATAGTATGCTGTACTACTGAATAACATCACAAGCTTGGTTGGCTGAGAGGAACAGTTGTCTGATAGGCTAGAACATACATAGATCATTTATGATGATACTCTCCATGTAGACTGTGTTACTCGCCATCTGTTTTTACCAACCGCTCTGCCTGTAAGCACAGCAAGACAAGTCAAACATTCACACTGCTCTGAGGCATGGAGCCGCCGCTCACACACAGGGGTGCTATCTCTTCCACTGTTACCCGGGCTGTTGTATATGTCAGCTAGAGGTATAGTGTGTGTGTGTCTGCATGCATATGTGTGATGTGAGATCTTCTGGCCTTACTGAATCTTACTCACTAAGCTGGTGTGTTTGAGTGTGTGTTGTGATAGTCAGGAAATCTTGAGATGCTGCAGCTATTGTTGGCTTAATAATCAATACAGGTCCTTAGAGGCAGGGAAAGCAGGCCTCCTCCTTGGTGTTTAAAGGAGAAGCTTGAGTCCCAGCCACCTAAGAAAGAAAGAACACTTTATTAATCCACTTTTTTTATGTCACACACACACAGCACGCAGTCGGTGGTGGCCGCCAAACACACACACGCATGCAGGGAGGATGGCTGCAGAAATTAGGTCACTGCATTTATCCCATCCTCTTGATGCTAGCCCACTGATGTTAGCCCACTACGGCACCGGGGGACCAACAGCTCCGGGTCTTGGGTCCTCGTCGTGGTCAGGGACGGGACAGGAGATGGCGTTCTTCTTGCATGTTTTTTCAATTGGGGTCCTTATTATTGTGGAAGAGGACCCCATGTGAGCACGGGGAGAACATGCAACACAGAAAGGTCTGGGAGATAACCCACCTGGGCACCCCAGAGTCAATAGCGCCCCAGGCGGGAATCGAACCCAGAAACTTCTTGCTGTGAGGCAAGCACTGCGCCACCATGCCACCTAATGCCTAACGATGGTACTCATAGCTGCAGGAGTGAGCTGATTGATGCTGAAGCCACCTGTTGGCTGTCGGCTTTGGTGTCAGATCCAGCACCGCCGAGGCACAACAGCACAGAATTATTGCAGGATTTATGGAGACAAACATAGAACGTATCCGGTTTGAGTGATTTGTGGTGTTTGATGATGTTGGTGTGTGGTGTGTGTGTGGTGTGCTCAGAAGAGACACGCACTGCAAGACAGATGATAGGTATGATAGGTCAGTCATTAAAGGAAAAGTCCACCCTAAAACACTTGTTTACAAGCATTCATTGTACCTTGTATTTATGGGTCCATTTTGTTGTTTGGTGGTGTATTTTTTTTTCTCCTGAGAGCTGTGACGTCACGTCAAGATCCTTCCAATGTAGTGGGAGTCCTGTTGGACCAGCGGTCTAAGGCACATACCAAGCAACCAAAATGTTGGGTTCAAATCCAGCCCAGGACCCTTGTCGCATGTCATCCCTCCTCTCCCTCTCCCAAGTCTTCCTGTCTCTCTCTACCACTCTAGTCTACTAACTGTCCATTAAAGGACAAAAAAAATGGCCAAAAATATAATATATGTCAGTCTATCAGAATAAACAGTTTCTTTCTAGACTCAGACATTCAACAATCATACAGGGAGAAATCCATCGAAGAAGAGGCAGAGGTCACAGTGCTGGAGCTGCTCAGTTGCCAACAGTACAATTGTATTGTCACCACAGGAACAAGTAAGCAGAGGTCTCAGTTGCAAACCTCAATGAATGGGCTACCAAAAGTTTCCCTGTACAAACTCCCATCTCCTCTCTCTCCTCCACAAGCCTGGATAACTTCAACAAAAGAGACAAATTAACCTAACATGCACTCATTTAAAAAAAAAAATTTTTTACTCAATGTTGCCCAAACAACAGGTAAAAAACATGGGTCCCACATCCCGTAGGTCCTTCCAGGCATCATCACTTTACAAATGTTATTATCACCCAGTGATCTTCATGAAGATCACTGGGTGATAATAAGAGAATTACAAGCTATAAATCAGAAACCATCTCTATCCACTCTTACAAGGATGGATGGCAATACTTATGATGTGATCTGACACTGAAACACATTAAAAGTTTCCATTTCAACATGACACAGCCCTGGTTGTCTTATTGGTTTAATGGATGTGGCTTTGTGTTTGCCTTCATGTGTTGTTCTCAAAGACAACACTCCCTACTGTGAGCATCATTTTCCTCTGCTCAAAGACCTACAGGCTTTCATCGCAACATGGCTGATATCTGGGTTCAGAAACAAACCGGTCTATCTTTGAAACATATCAGTTAACGCAAATCCCAAACTTCTCAGTCGCTCAAACTTGTCCCTTTGTGCCGTGCTCCTGAGGTAGATAACTCATGTACATCGTCTCAGTGGGACATTTGCATTTCAAACCTATTTTTCCCCCAATCTATTTTTCCCCTCAAAGGAGTGGCGCTTTGATGTCCCTCAAATCTCATTACGTCTGGGGCTCAACACCGGCAAAGAGTGATTTCCTCTGGTTTTGCAGTGGTGAGGAGGAGATGAGGGAGGCAAATCCCTGCAGAGCAGAATCCAAATGGATATGGCCAGCCGTGAGGGGGGACCTTTGAAACGCACAGCACCGACTGCCTCGTTCCAACGCGGAGGCGTACCTTGTTTAGCGGTGATTAGCAACACCCAGTGTGACATGGAGATGCAGAACCAAGCTACCTACTGTCAGTGACACTACACACACAGACACAAAGAGAAGCATAATCTGTACAAACCTAATCTGACCCTGGTCCTGACAAATCAGATGGCGGTACAATAAGAAGTCAACAAGTCATTTTGAGTTGGATATGCTGCACTACAATTTGTGTGGTTGAGGTTTGGGGAAATAGCCTTCATAATAAGAACCTGGCGACTGGTCACTGCTAGCCAAATTGACAGATCAGATTTTGAGCCCTGAGGTGTGAACCTTGACAACGAACCTCCAGATCTCATCACCTTAAAGACGGAAACCCAGTTGGACGCGGATATCGGCGGGTATATCAAAGTAAGGACAGGGCCCATGATTAATTGATGTTCTCTGCACATTAATTCATTCATAATGTGGCTGGTTGGCAGGAACTGCTTTGAATTATGCTCAGTATTCCCACCCAGTATCAACTCCCACTCATCAGCCCCATGAATCATTCTCCTCCCTGTCCTCTAACAATGGACTTGTGTCTGACAGTGAGTCAGATGGAGAAACTGTGATTGCGGGGATGTACGTGTGACTCCAAATGTGTGATCTGCCCTTGGCGTGGACGTCTCTTTGTGTTCAAATGTTTGCAACTGTAAAGTTTGTTTGTGTCCGCCATACTGTAAAAGCCGCTCTTCTCCTTGATGTTTAGCTTAGCACACGTGTAAGGACGTCCACCAAGCTTCCAACAAGCGACATATGGATGTGTATATATGACAACATGAGTGTGGTTGGACCACAACACTCAAGCAGCAGTCTAGCTAGCTTCTTCCTCTTGGCCCGGCTGGAAAACAAACATTTATTCAGTGCTGCCATTTCAAAGGAGAGGATACATTTCAGGGTTGATGGGAGAGGTCTGTTCCAGGATTCTGTCTCCCTTTTCATCATGTCACATCCAGCGTTATGGTGAACCTAGTGTGTAGCTGAGCTCTAATGGCTGGGAAATAATGGCTTTCTGACCCACTCCCCTCTCAATTTCTCTCCAATTTGTAGCCTTTTGCAGGATACACATATCCATTTGTGTGTGCTCCCCCTCTCTCCCACTCTTTCTCTGTATCTCTCTCTCACACACACACACTCTGACTTTGAGGAGGAGTTTTTCCGTGCATCATATCTCCCCCTTCCTTTTACTTTGCAGCAAGGAATCTGAGACACACACACACACACACACACACACACACAGCTTCCATAAGACAGATCCCAGTCTGGACACAGTCCCAGCGGTGTTCAGCCCTATTCATTATAAATGAGAGGATGATTTGCACGGAGGCTCTCATAGCTGAGCTGTGGTGGTCTGCAGCGAGCAGCGTCTACACGTGTTCCACGGTCTCACGGCCATGCGCTTACTGTGTGAGAGCACACAAGCTTTACGGGATGTAGGAAAAGATGGGAAGTGAAGGAAAGGAAAGGAAGATGTGGAGAAAAGACTGAACAGAGTGAACGAGGCCTGTGGGAAAGTAATACCAGTAGGAGAAAAGAAATAAAAATCAATCAATCAATCAATCAATCAATCAATCAAGTCTGTCTGTCTGTCTGTCTGTCTGTCTGTCTGTCTATCTATCTAGAGAGAGCCTCTGGTTGGAGGATAAATATGTATTGACTCCTTTTTATCCACTGCATTTAGATCAGAGGTGTGCGGGGAAATAGAGTGCAGTATCTTTATCTTTAGATTGAGTTGATAATTTGAGTCGTGACTGTATGAACAGTATATGTTCATGCATAATATCATCAAAAAGCAGATTTTCTTTATAATGCAAGCGTGCTAGCCCTGTTCTCCAAAAATCTTTACTGTACGGTTGCCAGATATTGCACAACTCTTAGAGGTGTCTGTAACAAAAGAATGCACACGCACTGCTCATTTAAGACGAACATCAATCTGGAGAAAGAGAGAAAAGACAAAAGTCTGTTTCAGATTTCTTTGAAAATTGTTACAGACTGTCTTAGTGGGCTATTACAGTCATACACATGTTGACGCAGTGCCGGTAATGGAACCGTAATGGAAAGGGAGAAGTGAATTGCAGCTCTGAAGGCATTATCCCAGCTGGCGTCTGTCTACAATCAGGATGCCTAGCTGAGAGAATAACTAACACCTTGATTGAACAGCAGGAGCTCACATAGCAGCACTCACACAATTCAACAGGACTGTTTGTGTGGTATGTAATCAAGCATACTATATTGTACTGTACCATTAGTTACTGATGCAGCCATGTGAAGCTAGGTTTATAGTTATTCCACTATTCTTCCTGGACGCATTGAGGAGGAAGCTCAGGCACTCAGCGTGTTGAAATTCTGCTATCATTCACCCTATTCACCCTCTTACTGTTTGTCCTGCACAGATGGCATAGCACTGTTTACACCATCGCAAGAGAAAGCAAGCATACACACACACACACACACACACACACACTCACAACACTGAGCACATAAGTCTTTGGAGATTCCATCTCTAGGTAATAACTCCTCACATCAGCAGGATGTACAGCCTTTCTGTTCTCTAGGGAGTAAGAAAAGCTCTAATTACCTATAGCCATTGTTGGGAGCTGGAGAGACAGTAAACACATCTACCTTCTTTCTTCTTTTCTTTGTGTTGCCATGTGGTGCTATTAGAGGACGGAAAAGCAATTGAACAGGGGGTGAGGTACACAAACAAACTCTCAAAGAAGTGGAGAAAACAGGATAAAAAACACACACTAGTAGTGTTCACATGCGTATTTTGAGATCGTTGAGGAGCCAAATCGAAACTATTGTTAGCTGGTTATTATGTTTGCCATAGAAACCTTTATATATGTGGCTACCTCTTCAGTCGAGGCTGTAAAATGGTAAAAAATCAACAACGTTATAATGCTAACTGGCCTTAAGAGAGCTGGTGGCATTACTAGTTAGATAGAATTAGTTGTATTGAGCAGGTGTCTGTATGACCTCTCTGTATCTATAGACCTGTCCCAACAAAAGTCCACTCAGCGTATGGTGCACTTTGATGCCCCAGTGCTGCCTCGCGCTGCACATTTCACAGTCTAGAGCTCACCGTAATCACACACTCCATACGAAACCAGGAGCTGCAGTACTATGGGGTGCATCCATCCATGGTGTGTGTGAGTGTATGTGCACGCGCACACATGCATCCGTGTTTGTCTGTGATGATAGAGATCCAGAAAAAAAAGAATTCAACTTGATCCATGGCTTGTCTGGGTACCGTGGCATTGACTATTGCACGCTTTATTGCTGGTTGCTTTTAATGCTGGCAATGTAGGAATTGAAGTTTATTGCACTGCTGCAATCAATGTCTCTCACTCTGTATAAAAGTGATCCTTAACAAACTGATAACATCAAGTCTCTATCTTGTGCTGAAAAGGTTTGAAAGGAGTGAAAAACTCATTTGTCAATTTAAATTTGTAAAAATGTCAATTTGTTGGTATTTGTTGGCTTTTTCCTATCTGGATAGGTAAGCACTATTTAACACTGCAAGCGTGTGTCATGAGTGTGAGTAATGTTGGCAATCGAGGGATTTTAGCTTATTTTAAATTGCTCTAGGAAAGAGAGACAGCTCCTACATGGAGTATATTTACCTCAATATATCATTCTCAAATTAATTTTGACAGCATAGTATAAAAGGCTGTAGAAAAATGAGACCACCGCCAAGAGAATGGGTTTATTCTATGTGTAGAATAATGTGCTTTCTAGGTGTTTTTTCTATTTCCAGAATTTCCCTTCGAGGATCAATAAAGTATCTATCTATCTATCTATCTATCTATCTATCTATCTATCGTAAATTGTAGGATTGACTTACAGCACAAAGAGCGGCCTCAACCAAAACAGGACGAGGCCTGCCTCACTCTGAACTGCTCTACTTGTTTGTCTGCGAACAAACACAGACAAGACCAGATGCTGTTCACCTAGCTAGGTGTGCAGCATCAACTGTTGCTAGAGTTTAAGTTAATAACCACATCATTCACCCAATGTGTCAAGAAGAATAGATCCACTCTACTCTATTGCTATGCTCTTGAAGGTTAGCTGTCTTTCAGTATCATAACATAGTAGGGTAAAGTGTCTGATGACTGAATTTGGCTCTTGATGCCCACGTCCTGCACCACGGGAAAACTTGTATCCTTACATATGTGTATTACAGTTCCAAGCAAGTGGAAGCAAGTGACGAGTCGTCTTAGCGACGGCGATGTGAAACACTACCACTAAGGGACTCAAGGGGTCGCTGAACTCATCAAATTTCCAATTCCAAGTGACATTCTGAAACAAAATGGGTGGGTGAAATAAAAAATTTCTAAAGTGGCTTTTACTGGCCCACATGTCTTTACAAGTATCTGTACACATATTTCCCCACTTTTACCAAAGGAAAACTTTGCCTAATGAAACATTATTGAAGTAATTACCTTTTCTAACAAAACAGCAACGGTTCTGTTTTTCATAAACCCTTCTAGTGATATGTGATTGTGCTCTGAAGCAGAGCCCCGCCCCCCACTGCTCTGCTGAATAATATGTTGCTAATTATACAGTACGTCTTCCATTTTTTCCTAAAAGGTTTTGTGGGAGTTTTTCCTTGTCCTCTGTGAGGGTCCAAGGTGGGGGATGTCGTGTACTAACCATTTATTGTTTTCACCCTTTGGGCACTGTGAAGCCCTTGGAGACTGTAATGGTGATTAAGGGCTATTCAAATAAAATGTGATTTGATTTGATTTGTTTGATTACAGCCTCCCGCTTTCTGATGCTGACAATTTTCTTTTCAATTCACTTCGTACATGGGCTGAGTGCATGTGTGAGTCAGAGACACGGAACACAATGCAACATATTTGTGTGTGCATGTGTATCTGTGTCGTGTATGTGTGTTCACGCAAGGCAAGACTGGTTCCCTCTGCAATGCGTCAGGATCCCTCATCTGAGCCTGGCTCCAAGCGGCAGAGTTGCACGGCCTGCATGTCCCTAAGAAGTGTGCCTCAAACACACGTCTATGGCAAGCCGTTTTAACATTTAATCAGTAGGGCTGACTAGTAGCGATTTAGTTTTCATTAGTGGAAATGACATGTCATGTCATTCAACATGTCAAAATGTCATTTTGACTAATTAAAATGTTAATTTAAGATATCTGTAAAACAAATTTGACATGTTACAAATATATTTCCACATGTAGTAATTACAATTCGACTAGTCAAAACTGATTTACAGATATCTTATATTTAATTGTATATTTAATATACAATTATTATATTTAATAATTTTACTAGTAAAAATAACAATTACAGATAACTAGAATTGAATTTCCATGTGTGAAAAAGGATCGTGACTAGTGGAAATGTAATTTCCCATTTGAGATATCAACAATTGCATTTCCGATATGTGGGCGTCATGTGGGCAATTAACCGAAAATGTATCGAAACCGACATCTAGAACCTCTCACCGACTTAATCTTGCCGATGTCGGTTAATTTGGTTAATACTTTCCCCAATGCCTGCGTTCATGAACTGTCCCGTTAAAAAAAATACTACGTCGTGTTCAGTCACGTGCCTCCACCCCGTCCAACTAACGCCGGGGTCAGACCGGTTT